>SZWC01001951.1:66428-78056 GCA_023375785.1 Penium margaritaceum | reverse complement strand
GGCACGTCTATTGCCGTGGACGAGTGGGCCGACCGCCAGGTCCGGCCCATTTACAATGCCATGGCCTGCAATGCACAGGGTTCAGTTCACCTCTTCTCCAGAGATGCAAGCGGTCTCAGTCGGGATGCAGATCACACTGCAGCCATGATTGAGGCCGCCATAGAGGCGGTGGGGGTAGGCAGAGTGGTGTCAGTGATCTGCGACAATACCTCGGTCAACAAGAAAGCATTCAGTGACCTCAAAGCGAAGTACCCAAGCCTCTTCTTCCAGGGGTGCTGTGCTCACAACATTGACTTGGTGATGAAGGACATAGGAAAAAGCGAGTGGGGTGCATCTCTCATTTCCAGGTGTGAGAAGGTTGTCTCATTTGTGAGGAACAATGACCTGCCACGGTCGTGGCTTCGTGAACGGACAGGAGGGAAGATGCTCGTGCCACGGTGTGAGACCAGGTTTGCATCTGTTTTTCTCATGGTGGATCGGTTGTTGGATCAGAGGGAAAACCTTGAAACCATGGTTGACAGTGAGATGTGGACGCAGATGGGCTGCAGGCGAGATGCTGGGTTCAAGGCCAGGAAGAAAGAGGCCCGCCGCCTGATTCGCCGGCGGGTGTTCTGGCTGCAGGTGCGGCAGCTCCGGGACTTACTTGAGCCTTTGGTGAGGGCTTTGCGGGTGGCAGACAGGCCGGGTGGCACGGCAGGTGAGATCTACGAGGGTTTGCTGGACTGTTCGGAGGAGCTGAGGGCACTGAGTGTGAAGAAAGGGAGGAAGCCTGCCAAGGTAGCCAAGGTGCACGTGCAGTTTGCTCTGACAAGGCTGAATGCACGCTGGACTAAGGACATGGCCTTCCCGCTCTATGCTGCTGCTAGGCGCATGCATCCTGAGCACTTTGGCAATGACCTGTCTCTGGACTCTGCAACCATGCAGGCATGGCAGGCAGTTGTAGACGCAATGGTGCCAGTAGACAAGCATGACACCCTGCTGAAGGAGATTGATGCATTTCAGAGGGGGCAGGTGATGCTCAACCCAGTGCCGAGCGTGACTGCATCAAAGAACGCAAAGGCAGTTGCTGCAGTTGCAAAAGTGCAGTGCCGGAGCATGACACCTGTTGAGTGGCACGTGAATCACATGCACTGTATGCCTGTGCTGCGTGACTTGGCTTTGCGGGTGCTTTCCCAGCCCTGCTCCTCCTCAGAGTGTGAGCGTGTTTTTTCCACGCATGAGCTCATTCACACTGCTCGTAGGAACCGCCTCCTGGTGAGGACGTTGGAGTTGCTGGTGCGCTGCAATGTGCGTCTTCGGAAGCACTACGGCAAAAGTGGTGGTCGAGCGGCAGCACGCCTTGTGGCAGCAGCTGACACAGCAAGTGAAGTTGATGATGGTGAAGAGAGCGAGGATGATGGTGAGATTGTGGAGGTGGGAGGAGAGGTGGAGCTACTGCATACCGAGGATGATGAGGGCAGCAGCAGTGATGAAGGGGAGGACGAGGGAGAAGAGGATGATGCAATGGAAGCTGATGATGATGTCATTGAAGTGATGGCAAATNGCCAGAAGATGATGAAGGGAGCCCAGCAGAAGCTATGCAGACTCCAGCAGCAGCAGAGGGCAGTGCAGTGGCATCTACCAGTGCACAAATGGCAAGCAGTCAAGCTGCTACTGGCAGTACAATGGCAGCAGGCACTACTTCCCCTGATGCTAGAGCACCTCCTGTAGTTGATGGTGCCATGGCACCCATCAGTGCATCAGGAACCAAGCGTGGCAATGCAGTAGAGAAGCCTGCTAAGCGTGCACGTGGCAGGAAGTAGTCAGCTATGTGAAAAAAACGTGCAAAGTGTGAAAATTCTATCTTTTTTCATCTCATGTATTCATCTTTGCTCTGTGTGACTGCTGATCTTGTACACATGTTAGCCAAAGCTTTCTGTCTACTTAGAAGTATTTTCATGCTCTTCACGTTGAAGTGAGATGTGATAACATCATGCTTGGAGATGTGCATAACCATGCTCAAGGGCAGAAGTACAGAAGTGGTAGGAAGTGTGCAATTGTGATAATACTGTAGTGTTGAAATGTAGGAAGTGTCAATGAACGCCAAAAAATTGTGTATCTGCAAATGAACAACGTGGAAAATTTGCATGTTGGTACTTGCCCTGCCTTTTTTCCACTAAAACCACCATAATGACAGTATTAACAACGTTGTGACTGAGGCTGACTACAACGTTGCTCGTTGTTAACAACGTTGTGGCGTTGTCCGTTGTCCTGAGAGCAACACTGCGCGGAAGAGGCGAAAAGTTGCCATAATGTTGACCCGCAGATTTGCCACATTTCAGATGGTGTTGGAGTCACTTGTGTGGACAAAAGGGGTGCGGAAAGAGACCTCCATGTGTATCCGCGGATTTGGTGTTTAGGACACATGTGAGGGCGGAACAAGAGGCACAAGTGGTGCGGACAAAGGAAGGGGTCACACAAGGTGCGCAAGTGTTGTACAAGACGCGGGAAGACAACCGGACCAAGAATGGCGGGAACCACAAGGCGCGAAGACCAAGAAGTGGCGGGAGGTGGCGCGACGAGCAAGGAGGAAACAATGGTGGCACTTGCTTCGCGGATGGGAATAAAGTAGTGGTGGTAGTGGGTGTGAATGCAAAGGGGCCGCGACGCGGCGGGGAAGGGTGTAGCAGACTACATAATGGGCTTAGTTGCATCAGTGCGGTGTTGGGATTCGGGCTTGCAGACTTGTATTCAGTTGACATGAGTTGACTCAATCAAGCTCGTTACCTCACAACCTTGCCTCTCTCTCTCTCTCTCTCTCTCTCTCTCTCTCTCTCTCTCTCTCTCTCTCTCTCTCATCTCAGAACTTTGTCATAATGGAATCCTCAAGTGAGTCCGAAGACTCCGAAGATGACAAAAGGTGTTCCGTGGAACCACTCCCAAGACTGGCCTGACACAAGCAAGGACCGCGGAGGAATGCCCAAGTGGCCGCGGAAGTGGATGGGTGGCCCTTGGACAACTCCCGAGAGAGTAGAAGGAAGGTTATTGTGCCTCCGCTGCGTGATTTCTGTGTCTCTGTCTTGGTTCTGCGGATTGTTGTATGCTTGAGAGGAGTGATGAAATCCGCAATAAAGGTGTTGCCAATGTGACGAAGGGGTGGGACTGCGGAATGGGCTTGTTTTAGGGGCGTAGAGGGTGCCAAATCCGCGGAAAAGGGGCTGCAAAAGTGGGCCATGTGTGTATCCGCGGAATTACCACGTAAGAGACACTAAGGGGAAGCCAAATCTGCAGAAGAGGGGCTGTGGAAGTGGGCCATGTGTGTACCCACGGAATTGCCATGTCAAGGACACTATGGGGAAGCCAAATCCGCGGAGTAGGGGTGTTCCGGAAGGGCGTGATGGAGTTTCGCGGAATTTCCATGTCTGAGGGGTGATGTGAAAGGAGGGAAGACCACTTGTAAGTGATATTGTGTCACGGTGAATGTGGGAGGAAGTCTTATGGTGTGCGGAAGGAGGAGATGTGCGAAGGAAAACACGAAAGGCGCAGAAGTGAAGTGACATCGCGGAACAAAGACAAGCGTGGCAAAAAATGGGGTAACAGCAGGATCTACAAAGAACAGGGTAAGATGGTGGCAATGTAGGCAGATGGAAAAAGCAAGGAATAAAACATGCATGCTTGTGGAATGCTTGACCAAGGTGAAACCAAGAGACTGGCATAACATCAGCATGGAAGATATAAGGCGTACAGGCTACGATGGGCTCAACAACTCCATGGAAGACGAGTAGGAGTGAGCAAGGAGGCCTTTGGTATGGCAACTGCAAGGTGGAGATTGTTGTGTATTGCCAGGTGCCCTGTCCTAGACTTGTTGGTTTCAGGGCAATGGCTCTGGAACCTTCCACAATGTATGTTTGCAAGCAACCATACATGTTTCATAAACTAGAGTACGTTTTAGACCAGCTGCAAGTTGAATCACAGAAATTGGTTAAGAATCAACAAAGGTATGATCCATCAAAGTTAGGAGGCGGTGCTGGCTTTCCGGGTTTGGATGGCAGGGTTGGTACTTGCCAAAAACATATTCCGACGTTGCCAAGTTTCACTCCCACCACGTACACCATGGCCAAGGTGCCCCATGGAGAACACCAGCAGAAATGTTCCATGGTTCATTGGAGTCATGTGCTCTTTGGAATGGTGACTTGGTTCTTCATTGAGGTCCAGGCAATTTCAAGCGCCTGTCACTTCCCCTGGTGTTGTGGTAGGAATAGAAACACAATATTGCACTCCAAACTGTGTAACAGGTGCTACGGTTGTCCAAACGTGCAGTAGCAAAACTGTGACTAATACACTAACTTTGTATAGGTGGTCTGTTTCCAAAACACTAACCAGATTCCATCCCCAGCTCTTTCATTCTTGGGTGTTGCTAAGCTTTTGCATATATTTGCTCACATTACGTGCAGTGACTAGAAAATTCATGCTTCATCAAAGATTACAACTGAAAAAAACTGTAAACCTCACACAAAGTTTGGAGGCATCTTTCTGGTCAGAGAAACATGCATGTGGCACTTTGGAGTGAAATAATGATGTGCTATTACCAGAAAGGATGTTTGAGGTGGCCGTAACCACCATTAGTAGTGCTTCCATAGGCAGATTGCCATGGTTCATGGAAACGACCATATCTCGGCCGTTCCTCCATACAACGATGCTATTCTTAGTGCGATAGAAAGCTGGAAAGATGCTTTGTATGATACCAGCTCTCATCCCTCTCTTGTACAGAGCCACGGATGGCTCAAAGACCTCGGATTGCCTAGGATGTATTATCATGTACATATTGTCTTGTATATGGACACTTCAACAAAGTACACTTTACTCCCACATTTCCACACGTGTTCCTATGCTCCACCACGACAAAGCCACATTTCTGCATACACTGAAAGGTGTACACCGGCCTCTCCTTGGTTGTTATTGCCGCTGGTTGGTGCCTGCATCTTCCGGCTGAGGCTAGCACACCGCACCTACTTTGTACTTGTTGTTGGAGACACCCATGGCGTGGAGACATGGTCATCTATGTAGCAACCTCTCGTGATCAGCATAGACCAGTACGCATCTTGTCTCTTTGGAGTCTTGTATCTTTGGTAGATAAGGCCAACCGCACACTCCAGTGACAAGGCAGTAACCAAACGACCCGTTGAGGAAGAAGAGACTGGACGCAAGGATGATTTCATCTGGCAGATTTGCAATGGCCAAGGCGTTTGAGGCACAAGGAAAAGTAGCAGCAGATGCAGCATTGCAAAACTTTCTTGCAGAAATTTTGGCCTAGATTGATCTGTTGGAGAAGCAGAATACGTACCTTAATGAGGAGCTTGTGAAGCGTCCTGTGAAAACAAGAGTGGCAGTTGCCACCATATCTAGAGTTGTGGTGGGCATCCCGAGCCCATTCAGGCCGGAGCCATTTGACCCATCAAAGAAGGATGGGCCAGCTCCGAGGGCTTGGAAACTCAGAATAGAACTGAACTTCATCCCAATTGGCATGATGCCTTGAGATACGAGGTGCGTCAGGAGTATGCCATGACCCTGTTAAGAGGGGCGTCACTGGATTGGTGGAGCTACGTGATATGATCCAATCCACGCAGCAGTGGAGCAGTGATGTTTTCCGGCATTGTAGCCATGGCCAGAATTTAAATTTCATCAGCTCCAACAAGCAAAAGTGACAACCCTACCCTGAAATGGCCGACTTCATGGAAGGAATTCACGGAGTTGTTCATCACACGCTTCACCGTGGGTGACGTGAGGAATGATGCACGTGCCAAGCTGCCTCAGCATTACCAAACAGGCGACGGAGCCGACTACAACCTCAGGTTTTGTGAGATCGTTGCTAGATTTTGACACAAGCCACAGTTTTTTTGGGCATGGAGTGTGCTCAAAAGTGGGGTCATGTGCTCACAAGTAAGAAGAAGAATGCATAGCAAGTGGAAAACACGGTTGAAGTGGGATACCTGGATCTTCCCCTATCCTTTCGCATGGAGAAGCTTCACAAATTGACCATTTTCCAGAAGTGCTTGATGAAGGATTACGATGTGATCCTTTGTTGTGACTTCCTCCATGAATGAAATCCTACCGTCAATTTAGAGGCACACACTGTCTTAGTCAAGCTTGGAGGCAGGGAGTATTTCCTGTCTATGTGGTCCAAGGAAGAGGCCACACAAGAGGAAGCTTGTGGGGAGAAAGCATCACATCAGTTGGTGCCTTGTATGGAGGATATTACCCCTTTGATGCTAAACGCAGTGCAGCTCAAGCGCGTAATCTGAAAGGGAGCAGATTTTTTGGTGTTCATGCAAGATGTGAAGGACATTTTTCATGAACCAAGGGATGTGATGCCTAACATGGCGCATGCTATGACTCATGAGAAGATGGGGGCCCAAGGCAAGACTACCACACTACCCGGGGGGCTTCAGAAGGTGTCTACAAAATTCAAGGACGTGTTCCCCAACACCCTCCTGGCGGGTCTCCCACCAAAGCAGGACGTGGACTTTTGCATCGACCTCAAACCTAGAGCGTACCCAGCTATTTATGCAATGTAACGCATGAACAATGCGCAGCTACAGGAGCTTAAGAAGCAATTATCTGAGATGACGGAGCAGGGTTTTGCCTGTACATCCTCGTCTCCTTACATGTGGACTACTGCGTGTTGAATGAGTTGAACATAAAAAACCATTACCCAATTCCATGAGCGGATGAAGCTCTTCAATCAGCTGTACATGGCTTGCTTTTATATCAAGATTGATTTCCGGTCCGGCTACCACTAGATCCGCATTGTAACCTTTCTTGTATTGATAAATACGCAGGTCACCTTCATGGAAGCAATGAATAGAATCTTTCAGCCATACTTAGAGGAAATCCTGGTGGTGTTCTTTGAGGACATCTAAGTGTATAGCAGGACAGTGGAGGAGCATGAGGAGAATATGAAGAAGGTCCTTGAAAATATGCAGAAAGAGAAGTTTTTTGCACAGCTCTCCAATTTTGAGTTTCTATTGGGAACATTTGAACTCCTTGGACACATAGTTGGCCATGGACAGATTTCCATGGACACACGTAAGGTGTTTGCCGTGCAAGAGTGGAAAAATGTGTGTAGTGTGCACAATGTGCAATTGTGCCTTGGCTTTTACAAACATTACTGCAGATTTGTCCATGGCTATGCGGGAATTTCAGTACGAATCTCCAATGTTAATTGTAAGGACCGTGATTGGAGCTGGACAGTTCTGAATCCTTTGAAACTCTAAAAATAGATCTAACCTCTATGCCGTCCCTGCACTTGGCCAACAGCGACATGAGTTTCACATGGCGAAAGATGCATTGGACTTGGCCATTTGTGGTATCCTCTTGCATGACTTTGGTGACGGTCACATCCCGCTGACAACTACTCGCGCAAGTTCCGTGAAGCAAAGCTCAAATATGTCACCCAAGGCAAGAAGATTCTCTCCACGTTCCAGCCTTTAAGAACTGGCAGCGCTACCTCAAGGCGTGGAATAACATGGTCTACACCAACCACCACATATTGATGTACTTCAAGATGGAGCCAAACCAGAGCCCACTGCTCGCGTGTTGGGTGGAGTACCTCATGTTGCACTTTTCCTACGAGATCATGTACAGGCTAGATCACATCAACCCAGCCAATACACTCTTACGGTGACTGGACTTGATGATGCGGATCACATCTCTCACCATCCTCAAGGATGCCTTCATTGTGAAGCTCTTCCTAGACAATAAAAGGCACATGGGGAGTATGACGCCAAGGGCTTCTTCTTTGTGGTGCCATATTGGCAACAGCACATCATGCAGTAAGTGATATCGTCCGTGGTGCTGGTGCTTTGGCAGCTGATTTTGGAAGAGTTCTATGACAGGGGCCCGAGAGGTCAACTCTCTGACAACAAGAGATTGAAGATGGTGGCTCACCTTTCTTGGTTTCCCACCATGTCCTTGGAGGTGGTTGAATCATTGGATTTGTAACGTGTGCTTACACTACAAGGTGCGGAGGACACAGACCCCAGGTCTCCTCGAATTATTGTCCATCCCTTAGCAGCCGTGGCAAGTAGTATCCATGGATCCCATCACTGGCTTGCCTTAGACAGCGGCAGGTCACAATGTGGTGTTGGTGGTGCTGGATCGCTTCAGCAAGACGTTGCACTTTGCACTCATAACACGGTGAGCACAGAAGGCACGGATAGACTGTTCCTAGAAGACGTGGTGCGCCTTGATGCTATGCCGCGGTCCACTGTGAGGGAACATGACTCGTATTTCACGCGCAAGTTATGGCAAGAACTGATGAAACAGTACGATAGCAAGGTGCAGCTGTCGACCAGTTTTTATCCCCAAACCAACAAAAAGACAGAACGGATAAACCGAACGCTAGAGCAGCTCCTATGGGTGATCCAAACAAGAAAGTATGGGATCATCGGCTGCTGGTTGCTCATTTGGTGTACAACTCCCCCACGTCCCCCTCCACCGACAACATGCCATTTGAGGTAATAAAGGGGACAGTACCTGCCACATTCCTCACTTTGCACATATTAAGAAACCTTCCCGCCGTGGATTCTACCGCGCATGACTTCAAGCAGATTTGGAAGATTACTCGGCACGCATTGGTGAAGATACAAAAGTAGGAAAAATTGCATGCGGACTTCCGACGTCAAGATACAGCACAAAAATTCAGTGATTTTTTCTTTCTTAAGAGCACGCACGTCAAGCTTTACACTCTTGTCCAATCGGACAAGTTGAAACCCAGGTGGCTTGCTGTGTTCAAGGTGCCTGATATGCAGGTGCCCATGGTGTCCTGGTTGGCTCTTCTGCCTTCCATGCCAGTCCAGGACAAGTTCCAAATCTCCCAGCTCAAGCTCTACCATGATCCAGAAGAGGATTTTCCTGGCTACAGTTCCGAGCCTCCCCCTCCGGTGGTAATCAAGGGCAAGCAAGATTTTAAGGTGGAGGCCATCCTTGACCATCGTCGTCTTGGCCAATGTTGGAACTACCTGGTCAAGTGGAATTCATCCCACAAGTTATGGAACCATGCCAAAAATTTCATCGTTGGTATGGTTAATGTCATCCTTGAGGAGTACCAAGAGCAAATCTGGATGGCTCACTCCTAAATGGGGAGTATTCTAAGCTAGATGAGGCCAATGGCACTGATTATGGATGGATACATCCTTGAATGTGTAATTAGACCATGGAATCCAAATCTACTGTAAAAAACGGTGCAAGATTGGCTGAAAATACAGGGCTGACCAATCAAGAATTGATTAGTAGCTATTAGCTGGAGGAGCAAGAAGCAGGAGTGTGTTGCTCTCCCCTTCATCGAGGTACAGTACATCACTCTGATCAAAGCAGCAAAGGAAGCAGTGTGGCTGTGTGAACTTCTGGCAAGTCTTGGAAAGCAGCAGGCAACACAAAAAAACCATCTAGTATGACAACATGAGCGGCAACGCGCTCATGAAGAACACAGAGTTCCATGCCCGCACCAAGCAAATTGACCTGTGCTACAACTTCATCCACAAGATCGTGGCAAAGGAGGTGGTGCACATCAAGTTCTGTCCTTCAAGCATAATTCTTGCAGATTTCCTGACCAAGCCGCTGGTAGCACATCGCTGTCAGCAGCTGAGGGCACAGTGTGGACTTGTGTGATTTTCGTCCTTGCAGACTGGAAGCATGATGGTTGTAGGGTGCCAAAACGTTACCAAATTGGGTTTCTTGATAAGCATCATCAGACACAACTGATGCATAGAGGATGCCTTCCTGGTTCTATAGCAATTTACAAAACTTGATGCAGCGTCCTTTTGAGATAGATATGGCTTTTCAAGGTTTGGGGGCAGTGGGTCCGGTTCAAGTGACAGCTCCTACATTACTAGTACCAATGACGGCCAGAATTATTTGCCAGGGAGGCTTGGAGTGGCGTTAAAGGGAGAAAGGTGGCAGGAGGAATTTCAAGGAACTTTAAGGAAGATCCTCACCCAGAATATTGGTTGTGCACATGGCAGGGATGGTCATTCTCTTGTATGAGAGTGTGACGGCTTCTCATCCCGCTATGCTAGGAGTGTACTAGGAGGTGAACTTTGACAGAGTGGTTCTTCCAGCTCCTTGCGCCAAATGAGGCGTACTTAGGCTTGTTAGAAAGCTGTGCTAATGTAAATTCCCAATCATGAGTTAAACAAAAAATTCACGCTTTCTAAAAAACGTGAAATGGTTCTGTATCTTTGTCTCTGCAACCTAGAACTTGTCTCTCACATACAAGTGGTCCTGCCTAGCAGCTCTTGGTGAGCCTGATCACCTCCCTGATATTTGCCTAAGCTTCTGTTGAAGAGCTTACAACCAAAGTGTGACATCAACCACAAAATCGATCTGGTTCTGGGAGAAACTCCAACGGTACATGCTGCTTATTACATAAGAATCAGCAAGCTTGGTGAGCTCAAGAACCAGTTTGACGAGTTGAGGAAGGAGGCGTTTATCTGGCTGTTGGTATCACTGTACACTGCACCAATCCTCTTTATAGAGAAAATGGCAGGAGAGCTGCAGACTTGGGTGGAATATCACACATTGAGCAATGTATCAATCATAAACCAGTACCCATTGCCAAGGGTCGAGGGGCTGTTTGACCAGTTGAGGAGAGCACACTTCTTCAGCAAGGTTGACTTGTGCTTGGAGAACCATCAGATCCAGATTGCGGGCATGATGTGGAGAAGAAAATGTTTCAACAATTTTGGGGTTATGGAATGTAGCTTGGTGAGAGATGGGAGATCCTTAGAGATGACTTGGATTTTTTTTTTCTTTAGAGAATGAGGATGGTGAGAGTGCAACAGTAAGCAATGGAGGTTGCTCTGATGTTTGAGAGTTTTGTGCTGGGTGGAGATACAGGTGCCACTAGAGGAGGAGTTGAGTTTTTTGGCGTCAACGGCACTTCTGACTGTTCTGACAAGAGGGTCCAATGTGGTGGGATATCTGAGATTGGTGAGTTTTGTTGAAAGTACGGGGTGAATTCATCAAAGTGAATTTATGTTCTCCATGTTTCTCTGTTTATCTCAAGCTCATAGAGGATATAGTCAGAACATTGGACAGAAAATCCCACAACCATGTATCATGTGGTCCGAGGTGCCACCTTTAAAATACCTGCATTTGCTTGTTTGGATTTGTTTGGAAAAGATAGGCAGTAGAGCCCCATACACAGATGCCAGGTTTTAGGCCCGGCCACAGCTCAGCTGAAGTCTTATCTGGCAGATGCTTCACAAAGAAGTTGTGTCTTCTGATATCATAGCAAAGAGCATAAGGCCATTAGGTCTCTGGGGCTCTGGTGTGTACCACTACCGTGTGGAATAGAGAAACCAGTAAACTGTTGTGTAGTTTTCCCACAATTTCCTGTTCAGGAGCCTAAAGAACGCTTGTTTTATGAGGGCATTTTCAACAAGGAACTCTTGGATTTCACAAGAGTGGACTTTTCCCACCCCACCAGTTCAGATCTTGTCATTGAAGTGTGTCAATTGATGTATAGCTCCATTGATAAATCCTGGTTTGACATCAAAATTCCCCAAACCACTCTCTCTATTTCTCTCTCTCTCTCTCTCTCTCTCTCTCTCTCTCTCCCTCTCTCTCTCTCTCTCTCTCTCTCTCTCT
>SZWC01001951.1:41044-53638 GCA_023375785.1 Penium margaritaceum | reverse complement strand
ATGTGTGTGTGTGTGTGTGTGTGTGTGTGTGTGTGTGTGTGTGTGTGTGTGTGTGTCTCCAATTTTGAGACAGTAAAAACATGTTAGAGCCATGCAAGGGGATACTATGGCTGCGTAGTTTGCATGTAGAAGTTTTGAAACCATAGACAGAGGCCGCAGTCATCTGCACCAAGAATTAGATTAGCATCACCATGGCAGAAGACCAGTCCATATTTGTGAGCACAAGGCACATCAAGATCCGGTACCAGCATTCATGCCAACGTATTGAAAAAGGATGTTTTGGATGTGGAATACGTCATAAAGAATAATGAAAATTCAGATTTTATGACCGAGCTTCTTGTCACTGAACTGACCTCTATAGGTACACCCAATCTATTGGCACCATGAACATGTCAGAAGAGTAACTAAGGAGAAGAAAATCTGAAGAAGACTATAGGCTTCAGAGAAGATAGGAACAGTTTGAAGGGATGGTTCTTTTATGTGTAAAACCCTTGTCCCACTGTCCTAGGTTGGATAGGTCGAGGACAAGCTATGCATGAACCTCATCCCTGGTTTAAGCCTCGTAAGTCTGCTCTACAAATACAAGGGATCAACTGAGAAAATTTTCTAGATCATTTTTTCGATGCAAAGCCAGTGAACAATACGTAGAAGAAAACCGCCTAACATTTATTCAATGGATTAATGTACATGGTTTTTTCTGAGTCATGAGGACATGGAATTGCTGACCCACTCACAGGGAATTGCTGTCTTTCAACACCTTCTTCAATATCATCTGCGTAAGTAGGCACGACCAAATGTGCTCAGACCAAGTTTTTTGATAACCTTTTCTCTGGGAAAATGTGGCTTACTATCCCAGTGACAATGTGCTCCCGGCAGATGACGTTTCAGGTGCATTTGACTTGCCCTCCTCCATTCCGTTATTACTCTGCTGCATTATGAAAACAATGGAGAAAAACATGCTGCTATTAGGATTTGAACACATAGTATTGTGGTAACCTTTTGCATTTTTTCCCACTTGGCATGCGTATCCTGCGAACTCTAGTGGAGAGCATGCCAGGATGAGGAGAATTATATTCCCACCATTCATCAAGCCAAAACATGTGATTAATACTTCCATCTATGAATTGGTTGTGGAGTTTCCTGTTACAGTTTGGCCCACGTAATTTGATCTTGCACATAGAAGAAAGCAGTGAGGGTTGTGATATTCCCTCATGAGGAGAGAGGCTCTCTAACTAGTGGAGGAAACATGTGGCCTCGAGATGGATCTAGTGATCTTGGTCACCTTTTAGAGGTGTAGGTGGACAGCCTGAGCTTGCAGAATGAAGGAAACGCTTGCAATAGATTCAATGTAGCTAATTACATAAAGAACATATGTGTGTGCCTTGGTCTTATGAAAAAAACTTCTGTGAACAAACAATAGAATGGAAGGCTTGGTGGTGGTGAGGAGGTAGAGGAACTCACTAAAACCAGGCAATATGCAAGTCACACTGTGGTGGTTGAGAGTGCACAACAACTTAGGACGTGGGCCAGCCCGTTGCAAAAATGCTCATTTCTCACATGACTAATTTGACGGAATATCTCTGCAGCATTCAGGCTTGCCAATACCACCTATCACTAACCACAATGTCACACCATTGTAAAAAGCAATAGATGTTGTGTATGTTGTAAAAGACACACTATGCACCTTGAAATCCATGAAGGGGAAAAACTTGGAATGGTGGCCAGCAGAAACTTTTGCAGCAACATAACTGAGCTTCCAGAAGAATCATAAACATTTCAGCCTCTCAAATGTTTCCTGGAACCAACCAAAAAAATCAAACATTCATCGTGCAATTTCCATCAATGTAAAGATCATGTAGCCTACGCGTGTCAAAAATATGCTGGCAATGAATACGCAAGGAAGAGGAAGCAAGGCCATCTGAAGCTATTGACAGAACTGACAATGTTGTATCCGTCCATGTCGTAACTTTGCATAGGCTGTTGCAGGTGCTAAGCAATCTTCCAGTGTGCCAAGTCAAATCCACCAAAGGAAATTCATTGGAAACTAAACTCCCTTACATGTGGCACCATTATCAACAGCTTCACCAATGCTTGAACCCTTTCATGGTATCAACTTAGTTCAGAGGTCACCAAGTGCATGCAACAACTAACAAAATTCCAACTATAGCCCTTGATGGCAGAAGCCATGCTCCCCACATAAGCACAGGAATTGTACGTGGGAATATCAACAACAGATCACAGGGATGTTATGTGAGAATGAAAGTCTTAACTTGGGTGTAGTTTTGGACTAGTTACATCGGACTGGAGCTCCATCGGGCTCAGTTTCTTTACATCCGGAATGTGTCTCCTAACGTTACTCCCCCCCCAGAAGTGTTACATTTTTATACAATTGTAATCCTTCTTCTGTCTTCTTTTTTGTTTTTCAATCCATAGTTTCAATCAATTTTTCTCTTCTTATTTGTTTCTCAAGTCATTTGTTTTTCATGACGGACGCCATCAAATGCACTCTACCTTTGCAGACTGTTCACTGCAATGGGCAGGGGTTACTTAGTACATGTTAGTGAGAGAAACAATGTGGAAATGTGCAAACGAGTAAGACACATATGAAAGTAGTGAATGATGGATATGAGGGTGCCAGAAAGTGACAAAACAGGTTGCTTGATAGAAATCATCTGGCATGACAGTTGCATAGAGGATGTTTCACAGGTTCTAACGCACTTTATGGAACTCAATCTGGAGACCATTATCTCTGGCCTTCCTAGTAGCCACACTCCTCTCATTGTTACCTTGGACCAGCATGGCAATAAGCTCCCCCTCAACAATGTAGAGGAGAGCCTGCTGATTGAGGAGGAGTGGTGCAAGCAAGAGGACGGCAGAAGCGGACTGGACGTCACTCTCATCACCAACCAGGAGTAACGGCGGAGGAGGGAAGAAGAAGGGGAACTGCCACTACTACAAGAAGCCGGGCAATTGGGTGCATGAATGCCGGAAGAAAAAGGCGGACCTTGCGGTTGGAGTGGGAGCGGGAAAACAGTCCGACGCTTGTTCGAACACAGCAGATTGGGAGAGTGGATTTGTGACAACCATCCGAGTCCAGCACGTCTCCGACAACACCGCCTTGTTCTGGATCATAGACTGGGGAGCCACGCGGCACATGACGTGTCACCGGGAGTGGTTCGTTGTCTACACCGTCATTGAGCCTCGCAGAGTGAACATGGGGGGAAAACATGAGCAAATGGAGGTTGAGGAGGGTGAGATTGTGTTTTGGGCTTCCGTTTAGGGTAAGCACGTGGAACATCGTGTGAAGGGGGTGCTCCATGTTCTGGGGCTAGCAGCTAACCTCCTCTCTGTCGCATCTCTCATCTCCGAAGGCATGTAGGTTTGCTTTGAGGTTTGTGGCTGCACCATCTCTGCCCGTGCAGGCCGTGTGCTTGCAAAAGCGGGCAAGGAGGACGGAATCTACCATCTCTATGTGGCATCGGAGAAGGAAGCCAACTCAGCGTTGGCGGCGAGAGAGGGAACAAATGACATCGGCCTATGGCACTCCCGGCTTGGTCACCTTGGCTTGTGCGCAATCATCTCCATGCAGCAGATGGTCCGTGGCCTGGAGCTCAAGGGGGTGAAGCAGCTTGTTGCATCGCCTTGTGAGAGCTGCATTGAAGGGAAGCAGGCATGCACTCTATTTTCTGGGGAAGGGAAGGGGGCGGCTGAGCTTCTCTCACTTCTTGACTCTGATTTTTGCGGTCCCATGGCATCTCAGTCCTTGTCCGGCAAGTTTTACTCTGTCACATTCATTGATGACAAGTCAAGGAAGACCTGGATGTCCTTCCTGGATGGAAAGGATGAGTGCATTGATAGTTTCAAAGTGTGGATTGCTGCTGCACAGATGAGAGTGGTAGGCGATTGAAGATGCTTCGCACCAATGGTGAAGGAGAGTACCTCTCCAAGGACTTCCGTACCTTCCTCAAGCGTCGCCGGATCAGGCACAAGGTGATCCCACTGTCAACTGGCCTGAGGCAAACGGACTAGAAAAGAGGGCCGACACAATAGCACCTGCCGTCCGCTCCTAGCATTTCTGCTAGGAGAAGATATCACCCTCAGGATTACGGTTCCACACTGAGCAGTTCCTAGGCAATCACTTGCTAGCAACTGTGTCTACTTAACACTTGGTCACTTTCGCGTGAGGTGCTAGTCAAAGACTAACTCCTGGGGCTTAGACCAACCAGATTCTCCTTTATACTGTTCCTTAGTTGGAAAACTCTGTGAGGCGCATCTAAGGCCAGATTGTATAATTAGAATGAGAAATGAGCCTGGTACATATAGTCCTAGGCCTGGCTTCTAAGGTGTGTGGGTAGTGGCACTTTTGAGGTGGTCACTCCACACCACCTCACCAGTCTGCCAATTGGCGCATCCACTCACCGCCAAGTGGTACAGTCTTCTCATGCATGGAGGAATGTCTAAGAAACCTCCCCCCTGTGCAAGATGGTCAAAAAACCTCCTGCGCACATCAAGGCTCGATCGCAGGACCTGTTGTCCCTAAGTCCAACATGCTATCCGTTGCGCTACACTTCTGGTGTCTTGCTTGGACTTGCACCACGAACAAGGTTTGGGGGACTTACTCCAAGGGAGCAGTGCATGCCCAACCTGTCCGTCAAGCCATAGCAGTGGCCATGGGGCATAGAAGAACAACAATCTCTCCCTTGCACCTTAGGCCACCTGCTGTGGNGAAGGTCAAAAAACCTCCTGCGCACATCAAGGCTCGATCGCAGGACCTGTTGTCCCTAAGTCCAACATGCTATCCGTTGCGCTACACTTCTGGTGTCTTGCTTGGACTTGCACCACGAACAAGGTTTGGGGGACTTACTCCAAGGGAGCAGTGCATGCCCAACCTGTCCGTCAAGCCATAGCAGTGGCCATGGGGCATAGAAGAACAACAATCTCTCCCTTGCACCTTAGGCCACATGTTGTGGTAGTTTTCTTTGGCATGAACCTGTAGCTCTAGGTTGTGTTTGTGCATGTCAATTTTCTTGATCTTTAGTTCTCATCTCTTGCATCCACCATGCCGGCTCCTCGAGCACCTGCAACATGCAAGCGGCTTTGGCAAGAATTCTGCAAGAATTTTCTTGGTTGCGACGTGCTCCAGTTCCATGACACCCTTGGCGACAAGGTCACGTGAGTAGTGGTACCAAATATCAATGTGCTTTGTACGCCGGGAGATCATGTTGTCCTCTGCCATAGCAGTGGCACTTTGGTTGTCGATGCGGATGATGGTTGCTTCCTCTTGTGGTGCTTTGATCTCATCAAGCAAACTGCAAAGCCACTATGTTTCCTTGCACACTTTGGAGAGTGCAATGAAATCCGCCTCAGCAGTAGAACGTGAGACGCAGTCCTGCTTCCTGCTTGTCCACGAGACCGCAACACCGTTGAGAAGACAGACAAACCCTGAGGTTGACTTCCCGTCATCAATCCGTCATCCCCAGTCCACGTCAGTGTAGCATGTCAGTCGCAGCAAGTCTAATACCTCTAGAACTCCAAACCGAAGTCCAACGTGCCGAGTCTTTTTGAGGTAGAGAAAAATCTGCTTCACCACTTGCCAATGTTCTGGCCCAGGGTTGGCCACAAACCTGCTCACCTGACCCACTACATAAGCAATGTCAGGTCGCGTTCCCGCCATCGCATACATGAGGCTCCCAACGGCGGACTGGTATGGAATGTTTTGCATCTCCATCCGGTCTGCCTTGTTGCTTGGTGACATGGAGGAGGAGAGCTTGCAGTCGGGAGGCATGGGGGTGCTGACGGGCTTGCAGTCTTCCATGTTATAGTGCTTCAAGACGTCCATGATGTGCTTTGTCTGGATGAGCTCGATGGTGCCAGCTTTGCGGTTGCGGTGAACAGCAATTCCGAGGTAGTACTGGAGAGGTCCCATGCCCTTCATTTTTAATCTGCTGGCCAGATTTTTCTTGAGGTCTTTGAGGGCCTTCTGTGATGAAGAGCACATGATAAGATCATCCATGTACAATGCCACGAGTAGCAAGCCACGATTATCCTCCCGCACATAGACGCTGGGGTCATTCTTACAATGTGCGAGGCGATCTCAGCCATGAAGATGTCCATCTCCTTGCACTAGATCCGTGGGGCCTGTTTCAGCCCGTACAATACCTTCACCAGCTTGCACACCTTACCCTTGGGTGCTTTGACACCTTCCGGTACCTCCATTAGCACCTCCTTCTTGAGCTTCCCACAAAGGAAGGCTGTCTTCACATCCATGTGGTGGATCGCAAGGTCTTTGGCAGCAGCAACGGCAAGCAGGGACCTGATCAAGGCAAACGTGACAACCTGTGTGAATGTCTCATCGTACTCAGACCCTGCGCGCTGTGAGAATCCTTTTGCCATGACTCTTGCCTTGTACTTGTCGATGCTTTCATCTTGCTTCCGCTTCAACCTCAGCACCCACTTTGAGCCCACCACGTGAGCGTTAGGGGGTCTGTCCACCAGCACCCATGTGCCATTTTCTTCAATAGACGCGAGCTCGATGTCCACCGCCTCCTTCCACTTAGCCGCACCGAGCCTTGCCAGCGCCTCAGCCACAGTGAGTGGCTCTCCCTGAGCCAAACAGGACCAGCTCAGTCCAGTCCAGCTTCCGGTGTCAGCGTCGTACTTTGGAGTTTGTTTTCTTTTTCGTGTGCTCTGATGTTGCATTGCTGGTGGATGTTTCAATGCTGTTGCTCCTATGCTGTTGGCTGCCTTGGAGTTAATTTTTCCTGTTTTGAAGAGCCACTGGCCTCTGAGCTGGTCTCAGAGGCCTCGGACGTCTCCGACTCTGTGTCGGAGCTCGCCGCTGCGTCATCCTACGCAGTCGCTCTCCCTGCCACACCACTGTTCTTCACGGCCTGCTGTACTGGCACCACTTGCCAGTTTTCGAGAGCTTGATCTCCTAACTCCAACAGCACCAACCACTCTCCCTGTTTTGGGGCTTGCATTGGGTCAAGCGTCTCTTCCTTGCCTGGTTTCCTTTCATCAAAGGTTACGTCCTGGCTGGTGATGAGTCTTCTTCCTGCCAGGTCCCACAAGAGGCATGTCTTGTGGGCCGTCTCATGCCCCACCATAACGCAATTTCGCGCTCTTGCATCCAGCTTGCCGGCACCCTCACCCGCCTGGACCTTTGCCCATGGTGTGCAGCCAAATACTTTCAGGTGTGATGCGTCCGGCTTCTTTGCTGACCAAACTTCTTGTGGCGTCATCTGTTGCTTTCCCTTCTTCTTTCTGCGCCTGCCTAGAGCAGCCGCAAGAGTCAGGTTGACAAGATAGCATGCCGTTCTTGCCGCTTCCGCCCAGAACTGCAGTGGAAGCTTTGCATCAAAGAGCATGCTACGCACCATGCCGAGGATGGTCTGATTCATCTGTTCAGCAACACCATTGCTCTATGGCGTGTAAAGTGTTGTGGGCTGGTGGCTGATCCCATGTTGCCGCAACCAGCCCTTGCATCCCTCGTACTCTCCGCCGTTGTTG
This sequence comes from Penium margaritaceum, assembly GCA_023375785.1. Classification (NCBI taxonomy): domain Eukaryota; kingdom Viridiplantae; phylum Streptophyta; class Zygnematophyceae; order Desmidiales; family Peniaceae; genus Penium; species Penium margaritaceum. The sequence goes on along the minus strand of SZWC01001951.1, from coordinate 46,129 downwards.
CTCCGCATCGCTTTGACTTTCTTTCTGGTCTGTCGCTCCACCATGGCGACGAACTCCTACAAATTTTCTTTGACCTCTCCCTTTGTTTTACGGAAGAAGATCCACACTTTAAGGCTGTGGTCGTCTATAAAGGTATGAAAATACTTGCTACCACCATTTGACGCCGTGCAAAAGGGTCTGCACACATCGGTGTGAATCGGGTCAAGGGCTGATTCTGCGCGGTGACCATTGCGCTCAAAGCGCATTCGCTTGGTCTTGCCTTGGAGGCAAGGTTCACACAGGCTGCCACACCCAAACGCATCCTTCTTGCAACCATCCATGCCACGAACCAGCTGTTGTTGCTAGATGACTTGGATCGTGCTGTTTGCAACGTGCCCAAAGCGTCTATGCCACAGATCAGCGTCTTCGTCCTTTGTGGCAGAGGATGCTTTTTCAGTTCTCGTTGGTGTGCTCTCTTGCGTTGGTGCCAAGACCACTGCCTCCGCTGCACCCGCATGATCCTCGTCTTCCGAGCTCTTTGCTGCCATTGTCTGCAATACGTAGAGTCTGTCAACCCGTGGAACCTGTGCCACGAGATCTTGGTTGGCGTAGATGACCTTGATGTCCTCGTTCCTGGCAATGACCGCCTTCTTCTGCGCGAACACCACCGTCATGTCGTTGTCTGTTATTTTTTACACGGACAGAAGGTTTGCCGCAAAGGAGGGCATGTAGACTACGTCACGTAGCCATAGATCCTTCTCTGCACCATTAAGGCTGATGCTCAACCAGCTTGTCTCCCACGCCCTTTGCGTTCACGACACTACCGTTTGCACATCTGAACCGCCGATCAGTGGGGCCGATGGAGACAAATCCAGCCTGGTCCTTGCTGGAGTGATGATCAGTGTCGGAGTCGAGCCCGAAAGCTCCTGGCCTGAGCAGCGCCGCTCCTTTTGCCGGAGGCATGCTCTGTGCCATCATGTTGGTGGCTTCTTTGCCACCCTCTTTTCTGCCTTTGTTCCCACTGCTTCCGCTGTCTTCCTTCTTTGGCAACCTGCACTCTCTTGCCCAGTGCCCAGGTTTGCCGTAGTTGCGGCAGTTGCCCTGTCGCTTGGGAGCCTTGCCGCCATTGTTGCCTTCGTCGCCACCGCTTCCGCTTGCGCCTTTCTGACCAGAGGGTGACCCTTTGCTCCTGCGGCCACCATAGCAAGCGGCATAGGCTGAGAAGTTAGCCTCACTTTCGCTGCGGCCCATGGCCTCGTTTTGTACGTACTCGGACACTACCGTGTACGTCATTCTCCTTCCAACCGCCCATGACGGTGATCATTGGGCTCCAGCTCTTCGGTAGCACCATGAGGAGGATCATGGCTTGCATGTTTTCGTCAAGGTCCCAGTTTATCTGGCAGGCCTTGTCAATGCGCCGGATAGCAACGGTCTAGAAAACGGGTCCCGACATGGGAGGCCGCCAACCGCTCTTGGTATTGCAACCAAGATGACATATCACCCTCGAACGAGGGATCCACACTTTAGGTTCGTTTGGTTTGCAACCTCACGAAGTCCGCATGTTGGTCTTTAGTGTCTACCTTTGGTTGGACACTCCGTGAGGAGTCTCAAAGGCAAGAACTGTAAATGGATGCATGCAAGGTACAGGCTTTTATACTTGCAGAGCTTTGCTAAAGCTTCTGCTTGTAGTGGCTCCACTGGAGCCAACCTCATCCTACATTCCTACTTGGCGCGTCCTTAGACCGCCAAGTGTCATCCTCAAGGCAGGCTTTAGTAAGCTTCCTAGAAGCTTCCTGTCCCAGTTTTGGCCACAAAGAAAATTGCGGCCGTCGCAGGGTTTGAACCCGCGACCTCTGGTTTGAGACTCCGGTGCCTAATCAACCAAGCCAAAAAGGTATGGTTCCTATGATGAGCCACAGAGGACATACCCATTATGGGCAGTGCATTCCTGGCCCATCTCAGAACAGACCAAGGGGACATACTCCATAGAGCAGTGCATGCCTTGTCTGTATGTGTAGCTAGCCAGCTAGGCAGTGGACAAGGTGCACACTATTTCAACAAATCTCTCCCTTGCACCTCTGTCCATCTGTCCCTTGCTCGGCTCCATCAATGCCTTGGAGCTCACCCTTCCTCTGTCGCACTTCTCATGCCGAATCCACGAATGGCTGCATAATGCAAGTCGCTGTCCAGCGGCTTGGTCATGCAGTCAGCAAGCATGCTCTTTGTTCCAAAGTGCTGCAAGTCCACTACGTTCTTCATGACCAGGTCAAGTGAGTAGTGGTAACGTATGTCGATGTGCTTCGTTCGCCGGGAGATGATCTCGTCTTCAGCCATCGAGATGGTGCTCATGTTGTCCACGTGTACGGTCGTGGCGTCTTTCTGTGGCACTGTCATTTCGCCAAGCAGGCTGCGGAGCCATTGAGTCTCCTTGCACACCTCAGACAAAGCAACGTACTTTGCCTCAGCCGTGGACACGGAAACACAATCCTGCTTCCTGCTGGCCCATGAGATGGCAGCGCCATTCAAGATACACACGTATCCAGAGGTGGATTTCCTGTCGTCGAGATTTCCTTCCCAGTCAGCGTCGGTGTAGCATTTCAGACGAAGGGGGTCCGTTCCTTCTTGGCCTCCAAGGACGAGGCCCATGTGACGTGTCTTCTGCAGGTAGCGCAAGATGCGCTTGAGTGCCTGCCAATGTCGTGGCCCAGGGTTGCCCATAAATCTGCTCACTTGTCCCACAACATAGCAGATGTCCGGACGAGTCCCTACCATGGCGTACATGATGCTACCTACGGCGGACTGGTAGGGGATGTCTTGCATCTCCCTTTGTTCTGCTTCATTGCTTGGCGACATGGAGGCCTTCAGCTTTGTGTCGGTCGTCATTGGGGTGCTGACAGGTTTGCAGTCCTCCATGTGGTAGCGCTTCAGCAGCTCACCAATGTATTTGGTTTGGTTGAGTTTGATGGTGCCTGCTGCTTGGTTGCGGTGGATGGCAATCCCGAGGTAGTACTCGAGAGGACCCATGTCCTTCATCTTGAACCTTTTGCTGAGGTCAGACTTTAGCCCATCCAGCAGCTCGACCGAAGACGAGCAGATGATCAGATCATCCACGTACAGCGCAACCAGCATCAGCCCTCTCCCATCATCGCGCACGTACATGCTCGGGTCATTCTGGCAATGCGCGAAGGAGAGGCCGGTCATGAAACCGTTCATCTCTTTGTACCACATCCTTGGGGCCTGTTTCAGCCCGTAGAGCGCTTTCACCAACTTGCACACCTTACCCTTGGGAGCTTCGACTCCTTTGGGCACCTCCATCAGCACTTCCTTGTCAAGCTTCCCATAAAGGAAAGCTGTCCTGACGTCCATCTGGTGTATCTCCAAGTTCTTTGCGGCAGCAATGCCTAGGAGAGAGCGGATGGAGGCAAAGGTCACGACGGGCGCGAACGTCTCATCGTACTCGGAGCCCGAGCGTTGAGAGAACCCCTTAGCCACTACCCTTGCCTTGGACTTGTCGATATTGCCATCTTGCTTCTTCTTCACTCGGAGGACCCACTTGGATCCCACCACGTGGGCCTTGTCGGGTCTATCCACCAGCACCCACGTGCCGTTCTCGGCAATGGATGCGAGCTCGCTATCCACTGCCTCCTTCCACTTGGCCGCATCTGGGCCATTCATGGCCTCCGCCACTGTGGATGGCTCTCCCTGAGCCATGCACGACCAGCTAAGGCCGGTCCAATCATCCTCATACCGCAAAGGTGCTCTCTTTGGCCGCAAGCTACGCCGGGGTAGTGGTGCCGCTTCTTGCTTTGGTGCTGGTGCTTCCACAGGCGGTGGTTTGTCGTCGTCGTCGTCGTCAGAAGAGTCGTCAGACTCCAAGTCAGACTCGGAAGCCTCGGACGCCTCGGTATCCGCGTCCATGTCAGATGCTGCATCATCCTCTGCAGCCACTCTCCCATTCCCACCACCTGCTGGCAAGGCGAGCCAGTTGTTGGGTGCTTGGTCTCTGGACTCAAGCAACACTATCCACTCTCCCGCTTTGGGAGTGAGGGTCGGGTCCAGCAGCTCTCCCTTTCCAGGGGTGCGTTCGTCGAACACGACGTCGCGGCTCCTCACGAGCTTGCCTGTTGCCTGGTCCCAAAGCCGATAGGCTTTGTGTGACGTGTCGTACCCAACCATGATGCACTTCTTGGAGCGTGCATCAAGCTTGCCTCCACCTTCTCCCGACTGGATCTTCACCCATGCAGTTGACCCGAACACCTTCAGATGAGATGCGTTGGGTTTCTTTCCCGACCATGCTTCCTGTGGGGTCTTCAGCTGCTTGTCCTGCTCCTTTCCACGCTTTCGCAAGGCGGTCGCTGGTGTGAGGTTCAAGAGGTAGCAAGCCGTTGTTGCTGCTTCAGCCCAAAAGCGAGGTGGGAGCTTGGCGTCGAAGAGCATGTTTCGCACCATGCCGAGTAGGGTCTGGTTCATCCTCTCGGCAACGCCGTTGCTTTGGGGGTTGTAAGGGGTGGTTTGCTCGTGGCGGATGACATGATGCTTGAGCCAAGGATTGCATGCCTCGTACTCACCCCTATTGTCACTTCGTAGCGGTTTCACCTTCTTGGACGTTTGCCGCTCCACCATGGCGACGAACTCGAGGAGCTTGTCCTTGACCTCTCCCTTTGTTTTGAGGAAGTAGATCCACAACTTGCAGCTGTGGTCGTCAATGAAGGTCAGGAAGTACTTGCTTCCTCCGTTAGACGGTGTGCGGGAGGGTCCACACACGTCACTGTGTATCAATTCCAAGACGTGCTCCGCTCGTTGACCTCCTCTCCCAAACGGTTTCTTCTTTGCCTTTGCTTGGAGGCATGGTTCACACAATGCACACCCTTCGCCATGCTTCATGGTGCACCCTTCCATTCCGCGGACTACCTCTTGCTCTTGCATCTTTTGCAGCGTGCTGTTGGCCACGTGGCCAAATCGCCGGTGCCACAGCTCAGCATCAGTGTCCTTGATTGATATGGCGGCCGCAGCGGTCACCGGTGGTGCATCCTTCGGCTCCGGTGCCACTGTCTTGGTGGCACATGCGAGTCCCTCATCCGACGCCTTGGTGACTTTAGTTTGAAG
>SZWC01001951.1:11869-35367 GCA_023375785.1 Penium margaritaceum | reverse complement strand
CACAGCAATGCAGATTGGGGGGGGGGGGAGACCTGGACCCAAGGAGGTCAACCAGTGGGTCCATGTTTGTGTTCAGGGGAGGTGAAATCAGCTGGAGGTGCAAGAAGCAAGAGTTCGTCGCACTCTCCTCCACCGAAACAGTACATTGCCTTGAGTGAAGCAGCAAAGGAAGCCGTGTGACTACATAAGCTGCTGGCAAGCCTTGGGCAGCAGCAGACTGCAGCCACCACCATCTACTGTGGAAACATGAGCGCAATCGCTCTGAGCAAGAAATCAGAGTTTCACGCTTGCTTCAAGCACATCGACCTGCGATATCACTTCATCCGCGAGCTTGTGGCAAAGCAGGTGGTGCATGCCAAGTTCTTGCCTTCAATCATGATGTTGGAAGACTTCCTGATCAAACCGCTGGCACCGCTGATGGAAACTGGGGCATCCCTTAGGGAGGTGATCAGGCTCACTAAGAGCCGCCTAGGCAGGACCAACTGTTTGTGAGAGGGGGTTGCAGGTTGCACAGACAGAAATGACGGAAGCAAATGTAGGTTTACAGAGAATACAAATTTCTGAATCGAGTCTTGAGTAAGAAAGTACATTGTCACAGCTTTCTAACAAGCCCTTACATGCTTCATTTGGCCTAGGGAGCACTAAGATACACTCTGTCAAAGTCTACCCTCTAGCACACTCTCCTGGCCTAGCGGGATGAGCGGAAGTCACCTTGTCACACAAGAGTATTATGTCTCACACCACTTGGACTACCAAAAACTGTTGTCTCAACCTTCCTTTAAGTCTCTTGGAGGTCCTCCAGCCGCCTTTTCTCCCGAACGGCCGCTCTCAGCCGGCCTGGCCAATAATCCTGCCGCCTTTTGAGCTCAAAGTGCTCAGGTCGTCACTTGAACCCGACCCATGATCTCCAAACTTTGGAAATCCATATGTCACTCAGACTGACTCCAAATCTAGTTCTGTAAAGTGTGTTGGAATGTGTGAAACATCCTCTAGACAACTGTTATGCCAGATGATTTTTATCGAGCAACCTATTTTTGTCACTTTCTGGCACTCTCATATCCATCATTCTCCCACTTTGCAAGGACAAAAATCACACAAATCCGCCTTGTCCCCTTAGCTGCTGAAAGCGGTGCACTGCCAGCGGCTTGGTCAGAAAGTCTGCCAGCACCATGCTTGAAGGGAAGAACTTGATCTGCACCACCTGCTTTGCCACGAGCTCGCAGATGAAGTGGTACCGCAAGTCGATGTGCTTGGTGCGGGTGTGAAACACGGCGTTCTTTGTCATAGCAATGCCGCACATGTTGTCACAGTAGACGGTGGTGGCTATGGTCTGCTACTGTCCAAGGCTTTCCAGCAGCTCATGCAGCCACACAGCTTCCTTTGCTGCTTCACTCAGGGCAATGTACTCTACTTCGGTGGAGGAGAGGGCAACACACTCTTGCTTCTTGCTCCTCCAACTGATTGCACCTCCCCCGAGCACAAACACGAACCCACTGGTTGACCTCCTTGTGTCCAGGTCACCTCCCCAATCTGCGTCACTGTAGCCAATGAGGATGGGGCTGTTGTTTCCGTTGAATGCAAGGCAAAGGCTGCTGTTGCTGTCCAAGTAGCGCAACACCCGCTTAACCGCCTCCCAATGCGGCACGCCCGGATTCGCACAAAACTTGCTAAGAACTCCCACTGCTTGGCTAATGTCGAGGTGCGTGCCGAATGATGCGTACATGAGGCTCCTAACTGCTGCTTGGTATGGCACTGCTTCCATGCGGCTGCTCTGTTGCCTGCCTTGGGGAGTCTGCGTCATGCTCAGCTTCGCTCCCACTTCTAGTGGTGTAGCAGCCTTGCGCGCTCCTGCCATGTTGAAGCGCTTAACGGTGTTGCTCACGTATGTGCTCTGCGACAGCTCCAAATTCTACTGCTGCCGGTCGCGCTTGACCTGAAGGCCAAGGTAGTGACTGAGCTCTCCCATGTCCTTCATGTCAAACCTGGCAGCAAGGGACTGCTTCACATTGTCCGAAAGAGACTTGGAGTCAGATACAATGAGCAAATCATCAACATAGAGCAAGATGATGATCTGGCTTGCCTCTTGTGTGCGCCCATAGACAGAGTGGTCTGCTTCACTGCGCACAAAGCCAAGGCCAGCCAACTGCTCATCCATCTTGTGGTACCATGCTCGCGGGGCTTGCTTTAGGCCGCAGAGGGCCTTCACAAGCTTGCATACCAAATCCTCCTTTCCCTCCACCACATACCCCTCCGGCTGCTCCTTGTACACATCCTCCTCAAGGTCACCATTCAGAAATGCACAAGTCACATCTATTTGCTGCACCTCCCAGTCCATAGCAGCAACAAGTGCAAGGATCGCTCGGATCGATGGGAACTTTGCGACAGGTTCAAATGTCTCATTGTAATCTACACCCTCAGTCTGCGCATACCCCTTTGCAACCAGCCGTGCTTTGTACATGAGCACCTTACCATCCACATCACGCTTGCGCCTGAAGATCCACCGGCATCTGATCACCCGGCTGCCACGTGGAGCTTCCTTGAGGGTCCAGGTTTCGTTCTCCATGAACGCACCATACTCCTTGTCTGCTGTGGCACACCAATCTGGCGCCTTGGCGCTACGCATGGCTTCAGCGGATATGGCTGGGTCATCTCTAAGGAAGAGAAGCTCAAGATCAAACGACTCTGTTGGTGGTGGAACGGTGCACAGGTTCACTAGCTTCTCCAATCACCTCTGTTTTCTCGCAGGGCGTTCGGATCGGCCCAGTGGCTCCCCACTGTCCTTTGCAGCTTTGTTGATGCGTGCAAACCATTGTGGCAGCTGTTGTATGTTGTTTTGTTGCTCCTCCTCATCAGATTCGACTGCTGGCTCCTTTTCCTCCTCAGCTCCCTCCACCTCCTTGTCATTACCGCTGTCACCGCCATCTTCCTCATTGTCCTCTTGTGCTATCCGAACTTCTCCCACTTCAGGAACAAGTGTGGGAGCAAGTGGAACAGAAGTCATAGGGCTCCAAGTCCAGCCCTTTACTTCCTCTTGAAAGACAACGTTGCGGCTGCGGATGATCTCGCGAGCAGCGAGGTTGTAGAGGCGATATCCCATGGTGTCGTTCCCGAGGAAGGCCACCTTCACCGACGTTGCGTCTAGCTTGTTGCGGTTGCCAGCAGGCACGTGCACAAGTGCACCACACCCAAAGACTTTCAGGTGCGTCACTGAGCGCTTTTGTCCAAAAGGTTGGCAAGAGCTCCGCGTCTTTGAGTATGCTCCAAACACGCTCCATGAGCGTGCGGTTTGCGCGTTCAGCCACGCCGTTCAGCTGCGGTGATCCAGGTGGGGTGACCTCGTGCCTGATCCCGCGACGCTTGAGGAAGGTGCTAGGTCGTTGGAGAGGTACTCTCCTCCACCGTCAGTGCAAAGTACCTTCAACCGCCTGCCACTCTCATTCTGTGTAGCAGCAATCCACACCTTGAAAGCATCAAAGCACTTATCCTTGCCAGCCAGGAAGGACACCCATGTCTTCCTTGACTTGTCATCAATGAACGTGACAAAGTACAACTTGTTGGACAAGGACTGTGATGGCATGGGACCACACGAATCAGAGTGAATGAGTGAGAGAAGCTCAGCCGCCCCCTTCCCTTCCCCTGTGAAAGAAGTGCGGGCTTGCTTCTCTTCAATGCAGCTCTCACAAGCCAATGAACCAGGCTACATTACCCCCTTGAGCTCCTGGCCGCGGACCATCTACTGCATGCAAACAATGGCGCCAAAGCCCAGGTGACCAAGCCGGCAGTGCCACAGGCCGATGTAGTGTTTTCCCTCTCTCGCCGCCAACGCTGAGGTGGCTTCCTTCTCCGACGCCACGTAGAGGCGGTAAAGACCGTCCTCCTTGTTTGGTTTTGCAAGCACACATCCTGCATGGGCAGAGATGTTGCAGCCACCATTCTCAAAGCAAACCTGCATGCCTTCGCAGATGAGAGATGAGACAGAGAGGAGGTTAGCTGCCTGTCCCGGAACATGGAGCACCCCCTCCACACAACGTTCCACGTGCTTACCCTCAACGTAAGCACAGTACACAATATCACCCTCCCCAACCGCCATTTATACATGGTTGTCCCCCATGTACACCCGACGAGGCTCAATGACGGTGTAGACAATGAACCACCCCCAGCGACACGTCATGTGCTGCGTGGCTCCCGAGTCAATGATGCAGAACAGGGCGGTGTTGTCGGAGACGTGCAGGACGCGGATGGTTGTCACAAATCCACTCTCCCAGTCTGCGACGTTTGTGGAAGTGCCGGACTGTTTTCCCGCTCCCACTCCAGCTGCAAGGTCCGCCTCCTTCTTCTGGCATTCGCGCGCCCAATGGCCCGGCTTCTTGCAGTAGTGGCAGTTCCCCTTCTTTTTCCCTCCTCCGCCGTTGCCCCTGGTTGGTGCAGCACCACCCCCATGACCAGAGTTGTTGATGAGAGCAACATCCAGTCCGCTTCCGCCCTCTCCTCCCTTGCGCCGCTCTTCCTCAAACTGCGGGATCTCCTCCACATCATTCAGGGATAGCTTATTGCCACGGTGGTCCAGGGCAACAATGAGAGGAGTGGAGCTCCTTGGAAGAACAAAAAAGGATGGTTAGCGTGAGCACACGCTCCTTGATAGGGTCCTCAATTGCAGCAAGCTGGTCACAGAGAGACTTCACCACGTTGTTGTAGTCAATCATGGATCCGGACTCATCCATCGTCACAGTGTGAAAGCGAAAACGCAGCTGCATATTCATGAAGATTGACTTGGACGCATAAGTGGACTCAAGCGTTTTCCAAAATTCCTTCGGTGTGAGGATGCCACGAACAGAAATGCTGCCGTTCGGCGAGGTGTAGGTAGACGGTGGCGAGGGCGCGGTCAAGGTTCTCACGGTAGGTACGGGCCTCGACAAGGGAGAGGGAGCTTTTTGCTGGTTTCTTCTCCTTCCATCCACTTGGCTCCAGAGACCCTTCTCCATCAGCACCATCTTCATGTTGTTGCTCCAGTTGAAGAAGTTCTTGCCTTCGAACTTGGCGATGTTGACGCCGGCCACCATAGAAGCGGATGTCCCCTTGGTAGTGCAACGTTCAGCCCACAAACGGCTCTCTCACACAACAGGGTGCAAGGAATGTCTCAAGGATGAGACAAAGCCTTGTTCTAGCTCTGATACCATTGATGGAAACTGGGGCAGCCCTCAGGGAGGTGATCAGGCTCACTAAGAACCGCCTAGGCAGGACCAACTGTTTGTGAGAGGGGGTTGCAGGTTGCACGGATAGAAATTACGGAAGCAAATGTAGGTTTGCAGAAAATGAAAATTTCTGAATCAACCCTGTCTGAAGCAGCTTTCTAACAAGCCCTTATATTCCTCATTTGGCCTAGGGAGCACTGAGATACACTCTGTCAAAGTCTACCCTCTAGCACACTCTCCTGGCCTAGCGGGATGAGCGGAAGTCACCTTGTCACACAAGAGAATTATGTCTCACACCACTTGGACTACCAACAATCGTCGTTTGAATCTTCCTTGAGGTTTCGTGGAAGTCCTCCAGCCGCCATTTCTCCTTGAAGGCTGCTCTCAGCCGTCTTGACCAATAATCCTTCCGCCTTGTGAGCTCAAAGTGCTCAGGTCGTCACTTGAATCTCCAAACTTTGGAAATCCATATCTCACTCAAACGGACTCCAAATTGAGTTCCGCAAAGTGTCTTGGAACCTGTGAAACATCCTCTACGCAACCGTTATGGCAGACGATTTTTATCGAGCAACCTATTTTTGTCACTTTCAGGCACTCTCATATCCATCAAGCGTACCGTTTTCAGCAGCTGAGGAGACATTGCGGACTTTTGTGATTTTTATTCTTGCAAAGTGGGGAATGATGGATATGAGGGTGCGAGAAAGGGACAAAAAAAAGGTTGCTCAATAACAATCATCTGGCATAACAGATACACAGAGGATGTTTCACAGGTTCTATTGCATTTTACGGAACTCAGTTTAGAGTCCGTTTGAGTGAGATATGGATTTCCAAAGTTTGGAGACCATGGGTCGGGTTCAATTGACAGCCTGAGCTCTTAGAGCTGAAAGGGGGTAAGGTTATTGGCCAAGACGGCTGAGAGCAGAACCTTTAGGAGACTTCAAGGAAGGATCATTCCACGATTGTTGGCCCTGTAAGTCGTGTGAGACATAATTCTAGTGTGTGACTAGGTGACAGCTGCTCATCCCGCTAGGGTAGGAGATTCTGCTAGAGGATAGACTTTGACAGAGTGTATCTCAGTGATCCCTAGGCCAAATGAGGCATATGAAGGCTTGTTAGAAAGCTGTGACAATGTGCTTCCTCACTCAAGAGTTGATTTAGACATTCTTTTTCTCTGAAAACCTACATTTACTTCCGCAATTTCTGTATGTGCAACGTGTAACTCCCTCTCACAGACATTTGGTCCTGCCTAGGCGGCTCTTGGTGACCCTGGTCACTTCCCTGAGGGCTACTTCAGTTTCCATGAGTGAAATGGAGACATGTAAATTGGCCCACCATGTTTCTGTGCAGCGGAAGCGTGGTGGGCCCATAGCCCTTTTGTCATTCCTGAGTCACGTGGCCTGAAGTTTCGGTCTAGAAAAGAGCGCCGACACAATGGGAACTGCCGATTGTCCACGGGAACTTCACCCAAGGATCACGATCACCCCCAAGGAATTGACTATGCCTCTGGTGAGACCTAGTTACCCAGGTACATTCACTCAAGGTCTTAGGCGCTCCCGCCCTATAAGCTTTCTTCTTCCTTGGTGTGAGAGCCCAACAAACTAAGTCAGCACTCTCACACAAGCAAGATTACAGCCACCTTAGCAGTTCATATCAAGCTAAGTCTGAAGCGCACAACTCAAATGAGAAACATCAAGTGAAGGAGTAGTTGAGACAATGGCAAGTACAAGGCATAAATAGCTGTGGAGTGCCTTTGGCAGCCAAAGCGTGTGCTTCTCGGCTAAACAAAAGCGCCCGCGCCTCGGCCGATGTTACTCCTTAAATTAAGGAGGTCATCCCCTCAATCAGGGAAGACATCCCTTGATCCAAGGCACATCTTGCATCTTCCAATCCGACCGTTGGATCAGCCCGAAACTTGGACAGCTGACAGTTTGACACCTGCTCTTTCCATCGGTACGGTCAGACTGACAATCTGAATAGCCATCATCAGAAACCCAGGGGACTTATTCTTGAACAAGGACAGTGCATCCTTGGTCTGTTGGACCGGACCCAGGGGACTTGCTCCACATGAGCAGTGCATGCCTGGTCCGTCCACTACTTGCCAATTCTGGAGACTAGTGGCCAAGGGGCATTCAAATAACAACAATCTCTCCCTTGCACCTCTTGCCACTTGTCCTGTCTTCAGTCTTCGTCACTTACGCTCTTCATGCTGATACCCTGTCTTGCTGCGAGGTGGAGTTCTCGGTCAATGGGTTTTGTCACCATGTCTGCCCAGTAGAGCTTGGACGCAACGTGCTCCAGTTCCACCACTCCCTTAGCGACCAGGTCCTGACTGAAGTGGTACCGAACTTCGATGTGTTTAGTCCTCCATGTCAAGGTGCTGTTTTTGGACATGTTGATGGCAGACTTTGTTGAATATGTTTGCCCCTTGTTCAGTCTTGTACGACGGATCAGGAATGCTCTGCCCCTTGTGGAGGTATGAAACCTGGATTTGTTGTAGGGTGACTCAACTATGCTCTGTCTCATGTGAGATATGACCTGTGAGTACACCATGTAGGTGAGTGGTTATCTTGGCCATTTTTTTGATTTGGCCAAGTGAGAGGTCATGAGCTCGATCCTGGCTCCATGCACATCTTGGTTGTTTTAGAAGCTTCCAAGAAAGAAAGTCCATTGCTTCTGGGAAGCAACACGGCTGATCAGTCACCTTGGCACAAGGATGTTTATGTGTCAAGCCCACAGCGCAAGTCTCTTGGTGATGTGGCAGGGTCAAGCCACTTCTTAGGAATGTGCTTTTGATTTCTAGGACTGGACAGACAGCTATAAAAGGACTTGTCTTGCATGCATATCAATTAACCCTTGCTTGATGCTCTCTTGCGTATTGACAACTTGAGCTCTTCTTGAGATGTAATGCTAAGGCATTAGTACTCTTGAAGGTGAAGTGTATGCCTGATTAAGTTTGGGGTGCACGACACATACCTGCAAAGGAAGAAGGTGTAAAAACCTTTGTGAGCTTTTTTGGTTTTGCGGCTTCTCTGCCGGAGGTGGTTAGCTAAGTAGCTAACAAAGGGTTATGGGCCCATTCCTCTGGTTAGAGAAGTTTCACGCACGCAACCGCCAAAGTCACAAGCAGTGAGAGCGCCTTCGCTCTCACCCATCCTCTCTGTTTCAAGGTCAATCATCAGCCGGAGGGGAATGCAACACGTCTGCTCCCTTCTGCCTTGGGAGCTGACATCAGCCTACATCAGCCTACATGAGCCTACATCTGCTTGCATCGGCCAAGGTGAACAGGGCCAACAGTTGCCTCTTCTCGCCAACACCCTACAACGGCCTCAAACACAGGTGCATCGGCATCAAGAACAGGTGCAGCAGCTGTAGCACTTGTAGGTGTAGGGATGGGAGGGACAGGGGAACCAGGGAATCATTCTCCCATCCTCAATTTTGGTGGAGAGGGGTTTGCTCTCTGGAAGGGGCAGTTTGAGATCATCATGGATGATAGAGACTTGCTAGGATGTTTTGACGGCAGTATCCCAGCACCAAAGGAGGAGGGTGCTGACCTTGTGGCATGGGTCAAGCTCAACAACAAGGCTCTTGCCGTTCTCGTGTCCTCCATACAACCCTCAGTCCTCTCACACATCAGCGGTTGTACAGTGGTAGCCGCGGCATACGCCAAACTGGGCAAGGTGTTTCAGTCCTCCTCACTTGCCAACCGTCTCTTCATTCTACAAAACCTCATCAGTATGAGGCTTGGTGAAGGGGAGGATGTCTCCGCCTTTATGCAGAAGTTTGAGACTCTCTTGCAACAAGCCAACGGCATGGGGTGGGACCTGAAATCGGATATGCAGGCCATGATTTTTCTGATGACGCTGCCGGAGAGCTGGGGTCCCATGNAAGGCTCTTGCCGTTCTCGTGTCCTCCATACAACCCTCAGTCCTCTCACACATCAGCGGTTGTACAGTGGTAGCCGCGGCATACGCCAAACTGGGCAAGGTGTTTCAGTCCTCCTCACTTGCCAACCGTCTCTTCATTCTACAAAACCTCATCAGTATGAGGCTTGGTGAAGGGGAGAATGTCTCCGCCTTTATGCAGAAGGTTGAGACTCTCTTGCAACAAGCTAACGGCATGGGGTGGGACCTGAAATCGGATATGCAGGCCATGATTTTTCTGATGACGCTGCCGGAGAGCTGGGGTCCCATGATCACAGTGATTGGAGGGTGGACGGAAGAGCAAGTATCCTACACCACCGTCTCGGAGTATGTACGGAATGAAGCCATGCATCGCAGCAGTAGTGAAGCAAACATGGCTGCCTTTGCCTCACGAAGCAACGGTGCCTTTTGTAATACCTCCACTTCTGGATACAAGGGAAACAACGGCACTAGTGGAAGGGGCCCAAAGTGTCAAGGAAACTGCCATAACTGTGGCCACCACCTGGAAACGTTTGCAAGCTCGTCAAGTCATTGTATGGGCTGAAACAGGCCTCGACGTGCTGGTACCAGGAGATGGACGCCTTCATGGAGGGGTCCAGGTATGGTCACCGTGAGAACGACCTCAGTATGTACATAGGAGAGGACAAGGATGGCCTCGTCTTGGTGGCTCTTTGCACTGATGACCTCATCATCTGCGCATCATCGACAAAGCTGCTAAAGAACATTGAGATGCAGCCGAGCAGCCGGTTCCAGATGAAAGACCTGGGACCTCTTGAGTACTACCTAGGCATCAGTGTCACGCGGGATTGCTCAGCCGGCACCATCAGGCTCAGCCACACCAAATACATTCACCACATTCTGAAGCGGTACGACATGGAGGACTGCAAACCTGTCAGCACCCCCATGGCAGTAGATTGCATCCTAACCTCAGCTGCTGCTCCTACCAACAAAGCAAAGCATGTTGACATGGCAGGCGTGCCATATCAGTCTGCCGTGGGCAGTCTCATGTACGCGATGGTCGCGACTCGCCCCAACATCTGCCACGCTGTGGGGCAGGTGAGCAGGTATGTGGCCAACCCTGGGCCACAACACTGGCAAGAAGTGAAGCGGATCTTTCGCTACCTGAAGGGCACGCAACACCTTGGCATTCACTACGGTGGACTGCCACAGTCGGAATCCTTGCGGCTCATGGTGTACACTGATGCAGATTGGGCTAGGAATGTCGACGACCGCAAGTCCACGTCGGGCTACATGTGCATGCTGAACGGAGGAGCCGTGTCATGGGCAAGGCGCAAGCAAGACTGCGTCTCCCTCTCCACAGTCGAAGCAGAGTACATCGCTCTAGCAGAAGTGTGCAAGGAGACAATGTGGTTGCATAGCTTGCTCCAAGAGATACGAGCACCTCAATCGGCCGCAACAGTGGTCAAGGTGGACAACAAGTCTGTTAGCTACTGAGCTAACCACCTCCGGCAGAGAAGCCGCAAAACCAAAAAAGCTCACAAAGGTTTTTACACCTTCTTCCTTTGTAGGTATGTGTCGTGCACCCCCAACTTAATCAGGCATACACTTCACCTTCAAGAGTACTAACGCCTTAGCATTACATCTCAAGAAGATCTCAAGTCGTCAATACACAAGAGAGCATCAAGCAAGGGTTAATCGATAAACATGCCAGACAAGTCCTTTTACAGCTGTCTGTCCAGTCCTAGAACTCAAAAGCACATTCCTAAGAAGTGGCTTGACCCTGCCACATCACCAAGAGACTTGCGCTGTGGGCTTGACACATAAGCATCCTTCTGCCAAGGTGACTGATCAGCCGTGTTGCTTCCCAGAAGCAATGGACTTTCTTTCTTGGAAGCTTCTAAAACAACCAAGATGTGCATGGAGCCAGGATCGAGCTCATGACCTCTCACTTGGCCAAATCAACAAAATGGCCAAGTTAACCACTCACCTACATGGTGTACTCACAGGTCATATCTCACATGAGACAGAGCATACTTGAGTCACCCTACAACAAATCCAGGGGTCATACCTCCACAAGGGTCAGAGCATTCCTGATCCGTCGTACAAGACTGAACAAGGGGCAAACATATTCAACAAATCTCTTCCTTGCACCTTGCGTCAGTTTCCATCATCATTCTTCATCACTTGCGTTGACCATGCCGATACCTTGCCTGCCCGCCTGGTGGAGATCCTTGTCCAATGGCTTTGGAAGCATGTCAGCCCGATTCAGCTTGGTGCCGACATACTCCAGCTCCACTGTTTGCTTGTAGACCAAGTCCCGAGCATAGTGGTAGCGGATCTCAATGTGCTTCGTACGCCTGGACAGAACTGGGTTCTTGGACATGTCAATCGCGCTCATGTTGTCAATCTTGATGATTGTTGCCGTTGCCTGTGGTGTCTTCATCTCAGAGAGCAAGCTACGAAGCCACTGCACCTCTTTACACACCTTAGCCAATGCAATGTACTCAGCTTCAGCTGTTGACAGAGAGACACACTCCTGCTTGCGACTCGCCCAACTGACAGCACCTCCATTTAGCATACACACAAAGCCGGAGGTGGATTTTCTGTCGTCGATATTGCCTCCCCAGTCAGCCTCACTGTAGCACATGAGACGGAGTGACGCGGATCCAGCGATGCCTCCAAACTGGAGTCCCACGTGTCGCATCCCCTTAAGGTAGCGCATGATGCGCTTCACAGCCTGCCAGTGTAGTGGACCAGGATTGGCCACAAACCGGCTCACCTGCCCAACAGCATGGGCTATATCTGGCCGGGTGGCGACCATGGCATACATCAGAATGCCCACCGCACACTGATATGGGATGCCCAGCATGTCAGTTTTCTCCGCTTCGTTGGATGGGGACATGGAGGTGGAGAGCTTGCACTCTGAGCTCATGGGTGTGCTAGCAGGCTTGCAATCTGCCATGTCGTATCGTTTGAGGATGGAGTCGATGTACTTTGTCTGGTTCAGGCTGATGGTACCTGCGGCTCTGTCACGCTTGATGGCAATGCCAAGGTAGAAGTTAAGAGGACCCATGTCCTTCATCTTGAACCTGCTACTCAGCTGCCCCTTGAGATCGTCTAGCAGCTGCGTTGAAGAAGAGCACAGAATCAGGTGATCAATGTACAAGGCGACCAACATAGTCCTTTTGTCGCTCTCATGCACGTACATGCTAGGGTCGTTGTCGCAGTACATGAAGGACTCCTTGGCCATGAATGTATCCATCTCTTGGTAGCAAAGTCTTGGCGCTTGTTTTAGCCCATAGAGCGTCCTCACCAGCCTGTATACCTTTCCCTCGGGTGCATCAACCCCCTCTGGAACCTCCATCAACACCTCCTTGTCAAGTTTACCGTAAAGGAAGGCTGTCTTGACATCCATCTGGCGGACCTCCATGTTCTCGGCAGCAGCAATGGCGAGCATTGACCGGATGGAGGCAAACGTCACAACGGGAGCAAAGGTCTCATCGTACTCTGCGCTAGGCCGTTGAGAGAACCCCTTTGCTACCACCCATGCCTTGTACTTGTCTATCTTACCATCCTGTTTCCTTTTTACTTTCAGCACCCACTTGGAACCCACAACATGAGCGCCGGCAGGTCTGTCCACCAGTACCCATGTCCCATTCTCCTCGATGGAGCTGAGTTCACTGCGAATTGCTTCATCCCACTTAGCTTTGTCAGGCCGCGCGAGTGCCTCTGCGACAGACGTTGGCTCCTCTTGAACCATGAACGAATAGTTGAAGCCTGTCCATTCACCCCTATCTGCATCGTAATGCTGCCGAGGAACTTTCAGACGTGAACTGCTCCTTGGACCTGCTTGCTGTTGCTGTTGATGTAGAGGCTCAAGGTTTGTTTTGTCGTCGATGGGGGGAGAGGTATCCTCCTCATGGTCTGGAGGATCAGATACGTCGGACTCAGAGGCTGATTTCTCTGAGTCATCTTCATCAGCTTCTCTCCGTGTTGTAGCACCTAGCCCATGCCATTGTGCTGGTGCTTCGTCTCCCTCCTCAAGAAGAGTGAGCCACTCTCCCTGTTTTGGAGTGTTCTCCAGTTCAAGAAGCTCTCCCTTACTCACTGAACGTTCGTGGAAATCCACGTCTTTGCTGCGGATGACCTTCTTAGCTCCTAGGTCCCACATGGTATAAGCTCTGTGGGCCGTGTCATAGCCGATGAAAATACACTTTTGTGCTCTTGCATCGAGCTTTCCAGGACCCTCACCCGCCTGGACCTTGGCAAAGCCGGTGCAACCGAACACCTTGAGATGGGAGGCGTCCGGCTTCCTGCCCGACCATGCTTCTTGAGGTGTCTTCAGCTGCTGTGTCTGCTTCTTCTTGCCTCTCCTTCGCAGAGCTGCTGCAGGTGTGAGGTTCACAAGATACGTAGCCGTGCGTACTGCTTCAGCGAAGAACCTAGGAGGCAGCTTGGCGTCAAAGAGCATGCATCTTGTCATGCCAAGGAGGGTCTGATTCATCCTCTCTGCTACGCCGTTACTTTGAGGTGAGTAGGGAGTAGTTTTCTGGTGTTCAATGCCCTGTGCCTTGAGCCACTCCCTGTAGGCTTCGTACTCCCCCCCATTGTCCGTCCTGAATGCCTTCACCTTCCTTCCACTCAGTCGCTCGACCATAGCGACAAAGGCTTGCAGATTCTCCTTCACCTCACTTCTCTTTTTGAGAAAGTATATCCAGACCTTGCAGCTGTTGTCGTCGATGCATGTGAGGAAATATCTGCTGCCTCCATAGGACGGTATGCGAAAGGGACCACACACGTCAGAGTGGATGAGGTCAAGGGGTGCGAGAGCACGCGTACCATTATGGTTGAAAGGTTCTTCTTGGCCTTGCCTCAAAGGCATGGCTCACACAAGATCCCAGCTCCCTCCGCCTCATCACCTAGCTCCATCCCACGCACTAACTCCTGCTTATCCATGAGTACCAATGTGCGATGAGCCACGTGCCCAAAGCGCCCGTGCCACGGGTTCTCCGACGATGTGCACTGGCTAGAATGAACAGCCTCGCTGGCTGCATTTGCTTCTGGTTTTGTTGCCGAATCTTCCGGTGCCACTGCTTTCGCTGCTCCAACATGTCCTTCGTCATCAGAGTCTGCATTGTTGCTCTCCTCATCATCACTCCCGGCCAAAGATTCAGCCGTTGATGTTGTCTTGGTTTGCAAGATGTAGAGTCCATCGACACGAGGGACCTGTGCAACAACCTTCTTGGCAGGGTAGGAAATGCTGATGTCCTTGGTAGGGACTATCACTGCTTCCTTCTCTGTAAAAACAACTGTCATGCCATGGTCAGTTATCTTAGAGACAGAGAGCAGGTTGGCTGTGAAGGAGGGCAAGTAGACTACCCCCTCTAGCTTGAGGTTGGAGTCCGCACCGTTGACACCCACTGTGACCAGCTTGTCACCAATCCCCTCAGCTGCCTCAGCCTTGCCGTTGGCGACTCTGAAGGTTTTGTTGCATGGAGCAAGAGAGATGAAGTCTCTCTTCTCATAGGTGGTGTACTCGTTTGTACCCGAGTCAAGGCCGTAAGCTCCTGGCCTGACAATCGCCCTCCCTTTGTTGGAGGCACACTCGGCCATCAAGCTTGTGGGATCCTTCCCACCATGTCCCCCTCGCCATTCATCCTCGTCTCCTTCCTCCTTCTTGGGTGCCCGGCACTCCCCTCAGGTACCTCCATCAAGACGTTTCTGTCAAGATTTCCGTAGAGAAAGGCACTCTTGACATCCATCTGGTAAACCTCTAAGTTCTTGGCCGCTGCTATTGAGAGGAGAGACCGGATCGTCGCAAAGATAACGACGGGCAAGTACGTCTCGTCGTACTCGCTCCCCGGCCCTTGTGCAATACCCTTGGCCACCAGCCGCGCATTGTGGCGGTCGATGGTCTCATCCTGCTTCAGCTTCTTGACCATGACCCACTTGCACCCTACAATGTGGGCGCCAGCGGGCCGGTCCACTAGCTTCCATGTCCTGTTCTCCTTGTGCAAGGCCAGCTCGCTTTCGATGGCGGCCTTCCACTTGGCCCCACCCGGTAGAGCAAGCGCTTCTGCCACTGTGGACAGCTCTCCCTGAGCCACAAAGGCAAAACTCAGACCAATCCACTCGCCGGTTGTAGCATCGTACTCTCATGGCGGGATACATAAGCGCGAGCTGCGCCTTACTGCCTGCTGCTGCGACAGCTGCTGTTGCTGCTCGTGCTGCTGCTGCTCTTGCTGCTCCGATTCTCTTACCACAAACTCTCCCTCAGTGGAAGAGTCCTCATCATTAGAGGAGGAATCTAACAAAACGTCAGATTCCTCTGTCGCGGCTCTCCCTGCAGCTACCAATCCTCTTGCCTCTGTTGCTATGCTCCTGCTCCACCCCTGTGTTGCCCCATCACCTGTCTCCAATAGAACGAGCCATTCACCCAGCTTGGGCACTGGCTCATCCTTGAACTGCTGCTCTGCTCCTACTACAGCCTCGTTGAAGTCCACGTCCTTACAGCGAATCACTTTGTTGCCTTGTAGGTTCCACAGCCTGTAAGAGCGTTCGGCACTGTTGTACCCCAAGAGCAGGCATTTCTTGGCTTGCAAATCCAGCTTACTAGCATCCTCCCTCGTCAGCTTCTTGGCATAGGTCTGGCAGCCATAAACTCGCAGATACGAGACATCTGGCTTCTTGCCCGACCATGCCTCTTGTGGGGTCATTGGTGGCAACTCCTTTCCCCTTTCCTCAAAGAGCTGATGCAGGTGTGAGGTTGATGATGTAGGCCACTGCCCTAGTAGCCTCGGCCTAGAACCTTCCTGGCAGCTTTGCTTCATACACCATCATTCTTACCATCCCGAGGATGGTTTGGTTGAGCCGTCCAGCGACACCGTTGCTTTTGGGTGACTCAGGTACTGTAATCTCTTGCCGTATCCCCTGCTCCGCTAGCCAGCCCTCACGGGCCTTGTACTCCCCGCCGTTATCACAACAAAGGGCCTTGACCTTCTGGCCGGTCTGCCACTCAACCATTGCGACAAAGTACTGCAGATGCTCCTTTGCCGCACTCTTCTACTTCATGAAGTACGTCCAGATTTTTTCTAGTTTTGTCATTGGTGAAGGTGAGGAAATACCTGCAGCCTCCAACTGAGATTGTCTGCATTTGCCTGCATACGTCGGTGTGGACCAACTCGATAGGTTCACTCGCCATGTTTTCGTACTTGTTCCCCTTGCACCCTTTCCTCTTAGCCTTGCCCATGAGGCATGCCTCACATACGTTCTTCCCCTTCCCCGCACCCTCTCCCTTCCCCAAGGCCAAGCCCGGCACTAGCTCGTGCTTGCCCATTGTCTCCAACGTGGAGTGGGCGGCATGGGCCAAGCGCCTGTGCCAAAGATCTTGGCCAGAGTTCGCTTCCGATGCCGTGGCAGCCTCAGCGACTGCTTCAGGTTGGGCGGGTGCCACAGCTTGCACTGCTTTTTTTAAATCTGCTGCTGTTGACGGGCAGCTGCTTTCTGCCTCTACCATCTAAGTGCCCCGGGCAGTCATGGCTGCCCCAGCTTTGGCAGCACTCTCCACCTTGGTTTGGAGCATGTAGAGGCCGTCCATGCGTGGAACCTCGGCCACCACACTCTTTGCAGCGTACTCTATTTTCACTGCCAACGTGGGAAGGATGACGGCCCTGTTCTTGTCGAAGATGACAGTCATGTCTCGGTCGGCAATCTTGCCGACAGAGAGTAGGTTGGCAGCGAAGTTGGGCAGATAGACTGCCTCGGTGAGATTGAGCTCCTCCTCTTGCCCATTTACCTGGACGGTGACCAGCTTGTCACCCACCCCTTCAGCTGGTTCCACCCTCCCCTCAGCACAACGGAAGTTGAGGTGGCAACGTCCCATGGAGATGAACCCACGTTTGTCGTTGGTTGAATGGTGATTTGTGCCAGAGTCAAGTGCAAAGGCCCCTGGCTTAAGGAGTGCATTTCCAGTTCCACTTATGCCATGTGCCATTAGTGCGGTGGGTTCCTTCCCGCCCTTGCCTCCCTTGTCACTCTTCTCTCCCTCTCCCTTGACCCCTTCCTTCTTAGGAGCACGGCACTCGCGTGCCCATTGCCCTGCCTTGCCACAGTTATGGCAGTTGCCAGGCTGTCGCTTGCCCTTCCCCTTGCCGCCTGCCCCCTGCTGCTGCCCTGAGTTGCTAGTGCAGCTGCTGCCTGCTGCGCCCTTAGCATAGGCTGCAATGTTGGCCTCGCTATGGCTACGCCGCATAGCCTCATTGCGGATGTACTTCAAGATGTTGGAGTACATCACGTGGTCCTCTGGCAAGCCACCAATTACAGTGATCATGGGACCCCATCTTGGTGGAAGAGCCATGAGGGGAATCATCCCCTGCATGTCGGCTTCAAGGCTCCATCCCATGTTGCTGGCTTGCTAAAGGAGAATCTCAAACTGCTGCAAGAATTTTAGGACGTCCTCACCCTGAGTCAGCTGCATCCTAAGCTACTTTTGGAGGATGAACAAATGGTTGGCGAGGGAGTCGCTTTGGTAGATCTTGCAGAGTTTCTTGTATGCCTCAGCTGTGTTTGTGAGGCCGGAGACATGAGAGAGCAGATGCTACTGCAGTGCTCAGACTAGAATGGCCATGCATTTATTGTTGGCCCGCTTCCACACTTCCAGTTCCTTTGGTTGGGATGAAAGTGGTTGGGCAGCCTCCCCTGTGAAATAGGGGAGGAGATCACGGTCATCGACTATGATATCAAACTGCCACTTCCAAAGCGAGAACCCTGTCCCATCGAATTTAGGGATGGTCGCATGAATGCCACTCCTTGCCTCTACTGTGGATGTCACAGCTCCAGTGGTGGCCAAAGGTGTGCTGGTCGACGAGCCTTCCTTGACGACACTCTTACCTTTCTCCTCGGCGGTAGGTGGAGCCATGGTACCTGCGGCTGAGTCGGATCTAGGGTTTAGGGTTAGGCTGCTCTGCTACACCTGGCGTTGATGTCGATGTCACGCTGATGGAGCCGATGTCAGGCTGATGAGAGGTCTTGGACGGAGGGCCGATGGGGAGCACCTGTAAGTGTGATAGAGCGTCTGCGCTCCTCACATTTGCTGAGCTACTGAGCAACTTGTATGCTTTTTGCAACTAAGTCTCACACTAGGCGTGGGCCCATAATCCTTTTGTCATTCCTGAGTCACGTGGCGTGAGGCTCCAGTCTAGAAAAGAGCGCCGACACAATGGCAACTACCGACCGTCCAAGGGAATTTCACCCAAGGATCACGATCACCCCCAAGGAATTGACTATGCCTCTGGTGAGACCTAGTTACCCAGGTACTCTCGCTCAAAGTCTTAGGGGCTCCCGCCCTCGAAGCCTTCTTCTTTCTTGGTGTGAGAGCCCAACAAATAAAGTCAGCACTCTCATCGAAGCAAGATTACAACCACCTTAGCAGTTCATACCGCACAGCTCAAACAAGAGACATCAAGTGAAGGAATAGTTGAGACAATGGTAAGTACAAGGCATAAATAGCTGAGGTGTGCCTTTGGCAGCGGAATCGCGCCCGCCTCGGCTAAGCAGAAGTGTGTGTGCCTCGGCTGATGTCACTCCTTAAATTAAGGAGGTCATCCCCTCAATCAGGGAAGACATCCCTTGATCCACGGCACATCTTGCATCTTCCAGTCCGACCTTTGGATCAGCCCAAAACATGGACAGCAGACAATTTGACACCTGCTCTTTCCATCGATATGGTCAGATTGACAATCTGAATAGCCATCGTCAGAAATCGAGGAGACTTATCCTTGAACAAGGACAGTGCATGCATGGTCTGTTGGACCGGACCCAGGGGACTTGCTCCACATGAGCAGTGCATGCCTGGTCCGTCCACTACTTGCCAATTCTGGAGACTAGTGGCCAAGCGGCATTCAAACAATAACACAGGAGACTTCAAGGAAGGAGCATTCTACGATTGTTGGCCCTGCAAGTCATGTGAGACATAATTCCAGTGTGTGACTAGGTGACAGCTGCTCATCCCGCTAGGGTAGGAGAGTGTGCTAGAGGGTAGAGTTTGACAGAGTGCATCTGAGTGGTCCCTAGGCCAAATGAGGCATATAAAGGCTTGTTAGAAATCTGTGACAATGTGCTTTCTCACTCAAGAGTTGATATAGACATTCGCATTCTGTGCAAACCTACATTCACTTCCGTAATTTCTGTATGTGCAACCTGCAACTCCCTCTCACAAACAGTTGGTACTGCCTAGGCGGCTCTTGGTGACCCTGATCACCTCTCTGAGGGCTGCTTCAGTTGCCATCAGTGAAATGGAGACATGTAAAAGCAAAAAAAGGGCAGACAAGGTCTTCCAAGTTGCTCATACGTTCTAATCACTCGTGGTGGACGTATTGTGTTTCTTTCACTTTAATTTTATTCAAACTTGGGTAGAGTGAATTTGCACTTAGATGACTATGAAATCGTGGCCGTACCTCAAATGATATTCTCTTCCACAGTGTCTCCCTTCCGGATTTCTGGCCTTGCTGTGCATGTCACGTTAGAAAATGAGGGAAACTCAACTGGGATGACCACACCAAATTGATGTGTATTGCTATCACAGTTCATGTCTGTTTTACAGATGACTGTTAGTTCTTTTGGATTGTTTTTGGCCAGACCAGTCTTCAGTTATCACCTTAACAATACAATTGCAAGATTGAGCTGCAACAAAGTTCTCATTTTTGAGAGAATAGGCTCTTTGTTTTTCCAGGCCTGCGCATCACTATGTATGGAACGATGGCAGCACGAGCACACAGCATCCTTACTTCATTAATTGAGAGTATCCGGTACTGAATACAGCCCAACATCATGAACCAGATTCTTTGATTATGGTTTTAGTCCACAACAACCCTTGCCTTACGCTCTCACTTTCAGCCCTTGCGCATAGAAAAGCTTACTCAAATACATTCTCCCTACACCACGTTTAAATATGCCCTTCATGGGGAGAACAGGGTCCCAGCCAGGGTCTACATATATTTCTTTCTCACTTCTAAATGATGAGGATCAATGTACCATGAAGCATCAAAGAAATTGGCACCACATGTTTCCCATCTGTGCTTTTTCTCTCACAAAACCTGCGTGTGAGTCCAATGCACGTCATCACGTATTTGTATTCGACAGAACACACAGGATGCAAGTGAACTCAACCTCTGTGTACAGAAATTGGTGTATGCGGGAGGGTTGTACAGGATATGAATTGGTATTGTGCATGCACAATAGTGCAATGAATAATTGTTTATGCCTACTCGTGTTGGTCCAGGAACTTCTTCCTGAGCTCTGCTTTTCAGTCGTCAGCTTCACAGGTGTGATATCAGCTACTGTGTGAAGGAAGGGTTGGAATCACTCATCTATACGTAGGGGATCAAGGATTACACGAACACTCATAGCGCATTAGTTCGACATCATCCCCTTTGTCCCATCTCTGGTTTCCACACCCAAGAAGTGCACCCTGTTGGGGAGAGCCATGTGACCCTCTGCCATGTCTACGTCCAGGAAGTGTAACATTTCCACCCGCGAAGTGGGGATGGCTGGACAGTTAACGTGGCGAGAAGCTAGAGAGGAGAGTTCCCGTTTACCTGCAAGGAAAAAAGCATGTCCACACACAATAAGCCATGGTTGGGAATCATGGAGTGTGAGTCTTGCACCAAGGCAGCCATACCTTGCCTTCATTGCACAGGCCTTCCTCCGTTTATCTCTTTGACACACACGTGCAAAGCATGCAACGCCACACATTCCTCACAACAGATGCACACCTGAAAAATGTTTCCATGCTTGCTGTCCAGAGGCTGGCACCATACCTGGCTGCATTCATGCGCGTGCACACTGACTTCCACAATGAGTGTGCCATTCGCAATGAAGCCACGTGATGTGTCGTGGAGGTTTTCCAGTGGCATGAACTTGCCAACGCCCCAAGCTGGAGAGCGGCTGCTGAATTCTGATTTCACATCTGCACCACAACACATGGAAAAGCGGTTGGGGAAACCAACCAGAAAGGGAATGTGGTGAGAGGTGTCTTTGGGATGATACCTGTCAGGTGGGAAACAAGCGTGCAATGAGGTGCAGTCATCCGGCTGTGAAACTGTGGCTGCGACAGGAGGGAAATACATTGCCATCTCTCCCAAGAAGACTCCACCATATGTTTGTCTTCCATGACCCACTCGGTGCACTATGAACCTCCAAGTAGTCAACAAAAGAAGACGTTGGCTGATGGTGCACTCAACAATATGATCATGGATTCCTTGCACAAATATGGGTCTACCTGTAAACAGCGTGGCATCGATGCTTTTGAATTTTCAGAGAGAAAAGAAGAAATAGTGATGACTTCTGAGTGATATAGGGAAAAAAAGGAAGGCAAAGTCCAAGCCCACCTCTGAAGACTGTGAGGTTGCGGTCCTTTTGGTTCACAACAGCAAGAGTGAAGTCAGCTTGACAGCTCCATCCAGACGGTCGGCTCTCTCCATCGTTTACAGCCAGATACAAACCAACATGTTCCTCCCGGTCTCCCGTGATGTGATACAGTAGCGACCTGCACACATTCACCCTCAAGGAATGCACAAATCATGTATGTGCCTTTTGCAGACATTTTATAGCACGACGACTTACAGTGCACGATTGCATGTTGTATCTTGGTGTGGTTTTCCTTGATACAAATTCCCTTCTAAAGATGCAGTGAGACGGCCTGTGGTGCAGTGGTGTTGGATGTGCAACAGCAGAGGGACCTCGAAATGAGAATCATTATGTGCTTCTGCACCACTGTGCCTCTGTGCTTCCATCATGAAAAGCACTCCAAAACAGCATCCCTACACACATGCCTTGAAAACGGGTGCCACGCGTTTGCACAAAAAACCAGCAAGAGGAAGGCAAACAACTAACAGCACAGTCTTCGTATCTGTACTCATTCAGAAGGTAGGGCGCACACACGCCATGAAGCTGAAACGAAGCACTGCTCATTGTCCCTATATGGTTGCCACCACCCTGTCTGCTACATCCGCAGATGCGTCTGTGGTTCTCAAGCCCACCGAATCATCAAGAAGTGCCACTCACCAGGAGTGGCCACCAAACAGCAAGGGAGGTTTCGTGCTTGACAAAGAGCTGGTTGCTGAAAAATCGTCGATTCGCCATTGGTGCCCGTGGGCGTGCTTCTTGTTGTGCTCCTCCCGCCTGCTATCCTCTTCCACCTTCTCTTCCAAGGCCTTCGTCCTCCCCTCTTCCAGCTTCTTGCACTTGTCCACATCGGCGCCCACGGACAACAGAAACAGCACGACATCTCTCTTCCTAGCAACCATCACCGCCACATCTCCACATGGAGTAGGCTCGTCCACATCTGCGCCCTCTGCATGCAGCAGCTTCACCGCCTCACAGTAGCCAGCCCCTGCCGCCCACACAAACGGACTTTGGATGTCTGCGCCCTTGGCCACAAGAAAAGACACAGCGTGTCTGTCACCAGCCACTGCTGCCACAGCAAGAGGAGTGGTGTGTGGCCCATCTCCATCGGCCTTGTCTACGTCCGCACCAAGTCTCACCATGAGAGACAGAGCAGCGTAGCTGCTGGTGCGAATGGCCCACATGAGAGCCTTCTGAGCATCGGCCTTGCCTGCCTCCACCAACGTCCTGGCTGTGGTGAAGTGGCCCTTCTCCAGCGCAAGTATGAGCGCGTCAGTGGTGCCCTCTTCCACCTTCACACTTGCACCCACTCCATTGACATTGCCTCTCACTCTCTTTCCTCTCATTGTGCTGCGGCTCCGCTCTAAAACCCCATTGGTGGCACGTTTGTTTCCCACCGGCGTTACCTTTGTGCGGACTACCAACCCTTCGGCACCACCACCCGCACTCCCATCGCTCACATCTGCATTTGACCTCAGCAGCTCCCTCACAACACCCTCATGGTCTCTCTCAGCAGCCAACGTCAGCGCTGTCTCTCCGTCCACATCGCTGCAGTTGACCACAACTGCTGGCGCAGCAAGCAGCAGCTTTGCCACGTCTGTGTAACCTCCTACGGCAGCCAACATGAGCGGAGTCTTTCCGTCATTGCTTCTGCAGTTGACTGCCACGGCAGGGCTAGCAAGCAGGGCCCGGACGACCGCCTTGTGGCCCCGGACGGCAGCCATGGCAAGCGCTGTCCATCCATTCGCTTGATCACGTGCCTTGAGGTTGATATCCGAACTCTTGAGAAGAGCTTCCACCACATTGGCATGGCCAGCCTTGGCTGCAGCCATGAGAGCAGTCATTCCTCCACTTGCTTCGTCTCTGCAGTTCACCACCTCGCACGCACTCACTGCTCTCTCGCCTACCCTGTGGATATGGCTTGTTCGGTCCAATATGGCTTTCACAATGTCAACGTCGCCATCAAAGGCCGCATTGATGAGATCCATACCTGCACACACACACACACACACACACACACACA
>SZWC01001951.1:0-11696 GCA_023375785.1 Penium margaritaceum | reverse complement strand
ACACACACACACACACACACACACACACACACACACACACACACACACACACACACACACACACACACACACACACACACACACACACACACACACAACCAACGATAAATTAGAGCACAAGAGCGGGAGGAATGTCAACCCAAGATGGGAGGAGCTCTGCAATCACTGTGGAGGAACATGCCTCCAGGCTGCAAACTTTTTTACATGAGTTTTCGCAAGTGGTCTGATGGCCTTGCTCCCGCACGTCGTTTTCAGTTGATTCAATGTCTGTCTCCCTAGGACCTAGGGCCTAGGTGTAGGCCCTAGGTCCTAGGGCCACACACGACGCAGCTCCACTTTCTTGCTTCCACCTGCCAACAAAGCATCCGCCACTGCGCTGCTCTGCATGGTCTCCCTAGCTCACAGCAGCAGACACCACAGCGGATTGATGATGGGAAGCGTTGGATGTAGTGCGGGCTTGGCAGCCCACACTCGCACAGAAACAAACAACAAACTTGAACCAGGGCGAGCGCCGAACGACTCACCGATGGCGTCGTCGTCCATCCTTTGGATGAAATGAGACGGAAGAGTGGAGCAAAGAAACACGAAACGCGACACTGGTCTCAGCTGCACCAGCAGTGTGCTGCCACTGACGGAACGCGAAGGCATAGTGGTGCGCTGTTGTGCGTCCTCTCCCGTCTTCTACTCGTCTCCTCTCCATAAGCGTGCTGCCACCTGCCGCACCGCCGGTAGGCACTAGGTCTCCATAGTGCTCCCGTACACCGTCAAACGGCGGTGGCCAAGACCGCCCTTCGGACATGAGCCAGTCCCTTCCATGGAACATACCAGATGGGACACGATACGCTACTGTCGCTGCGCTGCTCGTGCGCCATGCCTTCACGCGATCGGCCTGTGCATGGATGGAACCGAGCAGGCAAAGGACTTTGCCAGGAGGTCGTGTGGTGGCAGCAGCGACCGACCTCAAGACTTCCGCTGGACATGAGCGATGGCAAGAAAGCAGCCCTAAAGGCTACGATGGGTGTCGTGGACAGATGGTGCATGCTCGCTCTACGAAACAGTAACGAACAGGGTGTGTGAAGGCAAACTTTTTTGGTGCGAAGGCAAAGAACGACTCGTCGGTAGGGAGGGAAGCTAGAGACAAAGCGACAGCATTCTTCATGAGGCACACGCTGAAGGCATGCCGTCCGCAGCGCGCTTATCTGCGGAGAGCATGCCTTCCCGTTTTCTGCTGTGGAGGCCAACGAGACGCCGTCGAAGGCAGCACTAAGCGAGCGGGAAGACGGTGCCGATGTGTGCACGGATGACGCTACGCCGAATCCTAAACCGACAGGTTTCCTTGGAAAATCACACCAGCAGCATGATGCGCGTTCTTTCTGAATGCGCGACGAGAGGATCTGAGTTCATGGGAGCTTCCCGCCATGAACCCGGTTGGGCCTTTCAGCCTATACCCGAACCTGCCGGGAAGGTTTTCGTCATCATTTGCTCGAACGCGAGGACCGTGCGTTCATCGTGTGCCACGTGTTCCATTGTATCTCCTAGCCATATGCGGCTGGACTCCGGGTCGCCCGCATTCTCGGCTGACCATGTCTGAAATGCCCCTAGGATAATGACTACGTCGCCCCCATTCCAAAAACACAGACCTAGGTCGCCCCCATTTTATACTTGTTTCCCACGTAGCCCCCATATTTTAACCTTTACCTAAGTGGCCCCCATTTTTCTCCGACATGTTGAGGCTTAGGGTTTGCGGGTTTCGACGTCCGCGACGGGTGCACGACGCCATCAGCCGTGCATTAAACATCACCATGCAAACATGACGGTCCCTCCTCGCCGGTCCTCGCTTGTCAGCCTCAACCGAGGCATCGACAAGTCGAAGCGATCCCCATCACCGCCAGTAGCCCCCCCCCCCCCTCCCAAAACCCCACCCCCTACCCCGCAAATCAACTGGACCACGTAAAAACATGGACGACAAGATGTCCAGACGATGAATAGCAAAAGAAGCTGAGTTTCAAACAAAAAATACTTGTATAGCAATGAAAAATTATCCAAACTTGACTCACAACATGCACATACACATATACATACACAAACACATATACATAAGGCCTTGATCCATTACACCTATTGTTGAGGTCTCCGAATCTTCTCCAGACCATTTTACGTTGTAACGGGCTAAGTCTCCAGCTCCTGATCTGAAGTCGTCGTCAAAGTTCGCAGAATGGCGTTCTCAGTCCGCGTCAGGGGTTTACCCCATTTGCAAGAATGAGGGGCAATCGTCATCAACGACCCAAAGCAGGGAGTCTCGAAAGATTTCAAGTCTCCGGAGGCCCATTTCCGTTTTTAACCAAACCCCTGGTTTTGGGACCCAAACCGTTGGTTTTTACCTCGAACTCGTGTGTTCGTACGAGTGATTCCATTTGTTTTACGTCGAAGTTCGTCGTAAACGAACTTCGAGATTCGTTTTGTCGTTCTGGCGCAAAATCGTCCCATGTGAGGCACGCTGGCGATTTCTCGCCAGCAAATTTGACCTCACCCTCGCTCCCCCTATCCCTCATCCTCTTATGCTCGTTTGCAAGGAGGGCGAGGGGGGGGGGGGGGCGAGGGCACGAGGCCACGAGGCATCGCCCTCGAGGCCCTGAAGGTGTTCGCAAGTCCAGACTCTCAAGTCTGAGCCCAGACTCGGACTTTCAACTCAAAGTCTGGGCCCAGACTTGGACTCGCAAGTCTGGACCCATAATCGCAAGTCCACAAACTCGCAAGTCTAGGTCCCTTGGACTCGCAAGTATGGTCTGACAGACTTGCAAGTCTGTGGCCAAAATCAGACCCGATGAGGCAGATATGCTATAGTTTCCACAGTGCTTGTTCTCAGTGCCATTGAATATGCTTGTATCCGCATGAAAACGGCCACACAAGCTATATGTCTTGTGTTTTCACTTGATGATTAAAATATTTTACTCCATACCTCACATGTTATGAGCACCTCTTGGACTTGCAAGTCCGAGTCGATTTTGGGACCCTGGACTTGGACTTGCGAGTCTAGGAGTGGACTTGGACTTGCGAGTCTGACTTGCAAGTTCCAGATTTTGGCGAACACCCTTACGAGGCCCTCGTGGACTCTCAGCCGCCGATCGGGCTGAGGCCGCGATCGGCGGCTGGTGGCTGGCCGGCCGGTGGCCGGCGGGTCACTTGGCCGGCCGCCGGCCGTCCAGCCGGCAGGCAGCGAGCTGGCCGGTGGCCAAGGAAGTGCAAGCCGCCGGCCAGCCTCGCTGACGTGAGGGGTGGTGCGTAACCACCCCTCGCTTTAGCGTTTTGAGAGGGCCGAACCGGCCCTCCCGCTACATTCTTCCCCACTTGTTATGAACCTTCCCGGTTCATGAACAACAAGTAGGATTGTCAGGCAGTGAGTCATCAACATTGTGAAAGAAAATTATAATTTCAATCACCAGCTAAACATGAACACGTGTATGGTACTTAGACCTAAGCTGCAACTTGTAGGTCAGCACGGCTAAAGGCCTCCCCCCTTTAGGCTGGAGCGTCCGCGCGACAACAATGTTGGGAGTCCCCAACCTCCTATGGTTGCTGTCCCTGAATGTTGCCCTCTGGGAATGTTGTTCACTTTTCCGCGTTCAGGTGGTACCTCCTGCCACACGTCGATCTGTGCGAGCTGCAAGCTTGCTCCAGTACTCGTTGATCACCCCTATGGGCAACCGAGATTCGGGCTCCCATGAATTATGTTCAGGTCCACAACCGGCCCAATGAACGAGGTACTCCCTGACAACGCGCGACCGAAGAGTACGCTCTCGGTGCTGGAGTAGGCGAATGACCTCGTATTGGCCGTCGGCAGCCAGGACTACTGGCGGTGGCTGAACGGTTCCTTCTGCCGTGTATGGAGCCAGCAGGCTCACATGAAACACGTCATGTATCTTCATACTCGGCGGAAGTAGCAATCGGTATGCCACTGGCCCGATGCGTGCCACAATGGGAAACAGCCCAATCCACTTCGGTAGAAGTTTTCTTGCCCCTAGCGACATCAGCCGAAGGTTTTTAGTGCTAAGCGACACTTTGTCACCTATGTCAAACGAGACCTCTCGGCGACCTTTGACGGCATATGTCTTTTGTCGCTGCCGAGCTGCTTGAAGGTGACCCTTCGCCTCTTGTAACAAGGAGTCGATGCGCTCGGCAAAGGCTTGAGCGGAAGAGACCTGCCCTCCTGTACTCCCACTCTTCACCGATGAGGAGGGTACCACTGGATGTCGACCAATGTCTGACACGAATGGTGTGAACTGTGTGGACTCGTTCACCGAGTTGTTCATCGCAAACTCTGCCGGTACTAAGAATTCGTCCTAATCATGCATGGCAGGGTCCACGTACATGCGGAGCATCTGCTCCAGAGTGCGATTCATGCGCTCTGTTTGTCCGTCAGTTTTAGGGTGAAATGGTGTCAACATTTGCGGCTCACTACCGAAGTACTCGTGCATCTTTTGCCAAAACTTACTAGCAAATTTTCGATCTCGATCGGAGATAATGCGCAACGGCAAGCTGTGGTAATTTACGACATCCTCAAAGAAGAGACGAGCGGTCTCCTCTACGTTCACGTGAGTGGTTGTAGGAATGAAGTGTGTCATCTTCGTCAAAAGATCCACAACCACTAGTATTGCATCATGGCCAGGGGCCGTGTCCGGAAGACCAGTAATGAAGTCCATGCTGACGCACTCCCATGGAGTCCCAGGAATGGGAAGCTGCTGGAGGAATCCCGCAGGCTTCTTGTTACTAGCCTTATTCCGAAGACATGGGTCGCACGTCATGCAATACTTACGGACATCGACACTCCACCCTGGCCACCAATAGTGGTGCGAGAGTGCCTGTCCGGTCTTTTTGGGTCCCACGTGACCTGCGACCGGCGGGTCGTGGAACTGGGAGATAACCTTTCCTCGAAGGTCTCCCGAGTTTGGCACAACAACTTGTTCTCCGTGTCAGAAGATTCCTACGGCCTCCACCAAGCTGTACTTGTCCAGATTTTGAGAGTCTTGAAACCAAGAATCCACACAGTATCCCATCCGGATCCTGTTTACAAAACCGTTGTAATGGATAATCTCTTGTGATGGTTGCCGCAGAGGTGCAGAGGGATTTGGTGGTTGTACGGATGCTGTTGCAATGGCCATTAAACACCCACTGACCTCGATGGTTGCTTTAATTTCCACAGGCTGTCGGCTTAGTGGATTGGCCACATTGATGCGTCCTGGCCGATATTCCCATGTGAAGGAGAATCGACTCAGGGATTCGCTCCAATGCGCCTGTTGTCTTGACAGGCTTGGTTGCGTTTGGAAAAACACCAATGGATTATGGTCGGTCACGACCGTCACACCCCCTTCAGCACCCTCGAGATAGCAACGCCACATCTTGAAAGCGTGTACTACCGCAAGGAGCTCTTCATCCCCAGTCGTGTACCGCGTTTCAGCAGAGATGAGCTTTCGGCTTTCATACGCAACTGGATGACCGTTCTGCATGAGGACGGCTCCAAGCCCTACTACCGATGCATGACATCGAGCCTCTCACGGTTGCGATGGATCCGGAAGAGCTAGGAAGGGTGCTGTGGGTAGAAGCTCTTTGACTTTGAGAAAAGCATTCTCACAATCAGATGTCCATTCCCAATGCACGTCTTTTCGCATGAGACTGGTTAGCGGTGCTACCAGGGTCGAATACCCTTGCATAAACTGTCAAAAGTAGTTTGCAAGGCCGAGGAAAGACCGAATATGCCCAACATGTTCGGGGCGTGGCCAGTCTACAACGGCTTGGACTTTTCGTGGGTCAACATGGATGCCGTCCTTACCGACGATGTGTCCGAGGTATTCGAGCTCATCTTGTGCAAACTTGCACTTGCTCACTTTCGCGTAGAACTTCTGTTCCCGAAGGATTGGGAGAACTTCGCGCAGATGTTCTATGTGCTCTTCCATAGATTTGGAGAAAACCAGGATGTCATCCAGGTAAACCAAGACAAACTGGCCGAGTTGCTTGGCGAACGTTCGGTTCATTTCTCCTTGGAA
Source organism: Penium margaritaceum (assembly GCA_023375785.1). Taxonomy (NCBI): domain Eukaryota; kingdom Viridiplantae; phylum Streptophyta; class Zygnematophyceae; order Desmidiales; family Peniaceae; genus Penium; species Penium margaritaceum. The sequence goes on along the minus strand of SZWC01001951.1, from coordinate 5,655 downwards.
GGTTGCCGGGGCATTTGTAAGCCCAAAGCATAACACTCGGAACAGATAGTGTCCCATGTGCATTCAAAACGTGGTTTTGGGCACATCCTCTTCCGTGATGCGGATTTGATGGTACCCTTGAGACAAATCCAAGGACGAAAATACTTTTGCGCCTTGGAGTTGGTCAAAAAGGTCCTCAATCCGCGGTAAGGGGAATCGATTTTTCACCGTCAGCTTGTTCAACGCCCGGTAACCCACCGTCCTTTTTGTTCACAACAAGGATTGGCACACCGTACGGCAAGCTACTTGGCTCGATCCATCCTTTTGCAAGGTACTTTTTGATTTTGCGTTCGGCCTCTCGCCTTTCTGTTGGACTAAGGCGATACATGGGTCTGAACGGAGGAGTCGCCTCCGATTGCAGCAGAATCGTGTGGCCCATGTGTCTTTCTGGTGGAAGCCCAGCCGGTGGGTCTTGGAATACATCCGAGAATCCCGCCAATAGAGATCTGATCTCTTGTGGCATGTCTTCCGTCACGTCGTTCTCCACTTTCTGCAGCTGAGCCAAGAAAAATCGACAACCTTGTCGAATACGTCTCTTGACCGGTATTGCAGACAAGCTGGCATGGACTTTGAGTTGGGTCGGTGATAATTCCGTACTCGGAATCAATGTTAAGCGACGTTGTCCTTTTCGGAGGATCAAACACTTTGATTCAAAGCACATTAGAGCCTTGTTGCCACGGAGCCAGTGATCGCCTAGCACCACGTCAAACGGGTCAAGAAGGTTGAGTACCTTCAACTTGACACTATGTGTGTACCCTTGAATACAATTTTTTTCTTTGCAAGTACCGATCACGGATACCGTACGATTGTCACGACAATAACTGCGCCATTTGATGGCTCGTACTTCAGGCCAACCTGACGGGTAAAGCCAAAGCTAACAAAAGAGTCGTCCCCTCCAGTGTCAGCGAGTACGTTCACGAGAGCACCAGCTAGGTGTCCTCTGAACTGCATTGTCATGTTGCCTCAACTCTTCCAAATGAACAGACTCGACGACAGTAAGCCAAGCTTTTGATAAACACGGAATCTGTACGACGGGCGTCGCAACTCCCATGATTCACCCACTCGAGTCCACATCTTGTGGGCACGTGTGAATTGGGCCAGCACCTTCCAGTCTTTAAACTTCACTGGTTCGAAATCGTCGACTAAAGGTACTGCAAATGTGATTGAACTCATCGCTTTGAGGGCGTTTGCTTCAATCACTTTGTTGCACAACTCTTGCACAGTGGTTGGTGTCGCCACCACTAAGCAGGTTCGGTCATGCATCTCGTCTGGTGATGCAAGATTTAGTGGGCAATGTCGATCAGCAAGTGCAGAATGAGATTCAATGAGAGGGGAGAAAACAACAGAGAAATTTGAACTCGTCAAAAACTCAAATTGTTTGACATCCTCGTCTGAAAACATGAACTCACACTCGTGATCCCGTTTCACCCCTGAGTGGTCCCCATTGACGTCACTCAGGGATGGGGAAAACCTGTCCCACAACCTTGTCTGTTACCATGTCCGGGCCCATTGCCACGACCGCAACCCTGTCCACGGCCTTGTCCGCGGCCTCCTCCTGCACCATCCATACGAGGTGCTGCTGCTGCAGCTAGCGCCGCGGCCTCTTGACCACCACCAGCAGCCTCAGGGCACTGAGCCCTAAAGTAGCCCGGCTGCATGCAGTTGTGGCAGAGCCCTTCGCGGAAGGCTGCGTTGCGACGCTCACGCGCCGCCTACAGCTTGCCATTCTCGCGGCTGCGCTTGTTGTTGGGACCCTTGTGTCCACCAGTCTTCTTGGCTCGAGGGTTTGTAGGCTGCTTGCCCTTGGTCCCGCTTCCCTGTCCGGCTGACCCACCAGCCCCTGCAGCGTCCACGCGCATGTCGTGCCCCTGATGTGTACGCGCGCTCGGCCGTACATCAGAGTAGTGTTTCGGGTTCGCCGAATACACTTCGCTCATGTAGTCGCGCAACGCCCTCCAGCTTGTCCAAGCTTGGCCAGTGGCTGCCGTGGTGGTCTTGTCCTTCAGCTTCTTGCTGGTAAGACCATCACGCAAGTACTCCAGCAGCATGCACTCCGGGTACTTGAACGTCTGAGTTCCATCGCCCTCGGTGAAGCTTTTGGCTTCCTCCACGAGTGCGGTGAACTTGCTCAAGTAGGATTCAAGCGAGTTGCCCAGCTGCGTGAAGTCCTTGATCTTGTGGAAGGTGCGCTACGCCTCCTCACGTTGGGTGTACTTCTTGCGCATGATCGTGCGGAAAGTCTCCCACGGCATGGGCTGCCACTCGAGGTGCGGCTGCTGTGCAGTCCACTCCTTGACCACGTACTTGAAGAGTTTGTCTTCAAGCCGCGTCGTGGCAAGGTTGCCCCATTGGTTGAGTGGAGCCTTGTGGACACGTAAAACGTGCTCCATGCGGTTCAGCCAGTTGGTCAACTTCACGCCCTTTCGGAAGATCTCCACACTGTGGAGAAAGGACGTGTTCATGACCGGCCCTGAAGTCGTCCAGGTAGGCAAGTCGTCGGTGCCACCGGCAGTGGCATCCGCAGCTGCGGCATGCTGCGCTTGCTGCTGCATCCGCATCTGGGTCATGCTCTCCAATGCTTTGTCGAGGTCGTTGCATCGACGGCTTGCCTCATGGGCGGTCAGGCGGTGCAACTGGCGATCACGGTCAAGGTCCGTGATGCTCTGCCCAACGTGGGCCAGCAGGTTGGCGAATGCGAACTTGAGCTCTGATGTTGTCAGAGCATCGGTGATAGCCTCCAGGGCCTGGCGTTGTCCGTGTACCCTTACCCACTGCAAGAGGGTATAGTTTGCGTACACGCCTCCAAGGAGTCCCACCTTTCGGAGGAGACTATCGTCAGCGACGACGCTCGAGTGGACGCTGCCCTGCCCCATTGCGGCCACATTGCAAGAAGGGGGGTCCGCCCCCACTCCTCCGAGTGGTGCCGTATCTCCACCGTCGGTAGTGATCTTGAGTCGGCCTACCGCCTCAGCAGCAAACTCCGCAAGCCTACGACGGCCATCGCGAATTGTCTTTGCGGCGTTGTCATCCGGCTCGTTTTCACGGGATCTTTTTGTGTGACTGCTTTCAGTGCCCTTGCTGCTCTCAGCAGTCTCGTTGCCGTCGGCAGCTTCAAGTGATGTGGCAGGCGCCTTTTCCTTCTTGAGCAATCGGCTCGAGTTCGCCGTACGACGATGGCGATGGTCGCGATCCTCATCGCCTTTGCCATTGTCGGCGTCGTGCTCTTCTTCGGGGGCCTCCTCTAGAAGATCCTCCTCCATCGCGTCGTCCGTTGCATGGGGGTCGTCCATGTCCGCGTCGACATGCTCGTCGAGCACCTTTGCAGCCTCCGCACGCTTCTCGGTGTCGCCGAGGTTGGCGTCGGTTGCCTTAGGTGGCACGGCTGCCTTAGGCGGTGCGGTTGCCTTAGGCGGCATGGTTGCCTTAGGCGGAACGGTTGCCTTTGGGTTGGCAACCGTGCTCGCGGCGGCAGCTCCCAAAACTTGGAGTCCGCCAAGGACGTGTGGTGAGTTCGTCACCACCTTGCCCTTGTTGGCCTTAGACGGTCTGGCACTTACCATCTCGTCGCTTGTGCAACTAGCACGTGAAGATCGTTGTGAGGATCACCCCACACAGTTAAGGAGGAATCGCCTCCCACAAACTCCTTGCTCTCAAGATCGATGAGGCAATTGTAAATTCAATTTCTATTTTACTAGGCCGCCACGTCGGCACAAGGTTGTAGTTTTTGGAACTAGACTTCCTAAGCCGTGACTCACGGCGATTGGCAAGGACTAGTACCTAGGAAAACAGAAAACAACAATACAAGAAATTGACAAGAAGTGTGAGTACCGCTCACAAAGCTAAGACAAAGAATGGGAGAGGAATTACACAATTCCTAGGAACTCCTCCAATCCTTCTTCTAACTTCTTGTCTTCTTCCTGTCTTCTTGTCTTCCTTGGCCTCCTCTTGAGTCTTCTTTGCGCGTCTTGCGCCCCTTGGCGGCGTCCTCCTGTAGCCGGAGACGTTGGGGGGCCCGCCAAAAATCCCCAAGGTGGCACCCTCCTTTTTAGGGTGCTCTCAGGTCGTGAGAGTCCCTAAGCTTGGGGAGGGACGCTGTCCCAATTTTTTGGATGAAGGAGGTTTGAAGGAGCCTTGAAAATGAGGTGGATTTTGTGGTTTAAGAGGTGGGAACTCCCCAACCCGCCCGACAAAAATCCTCCTACCCCCTAAGAAGTGTGGAGAGGCTGGAAGGAAGTGGCTCCACTAAGTAGAAGTTCTTTCCAGCTCTGCAATGCACTTTACGGCGCTTCAATCCGTGAAGTATGGATGTCGTAGTCCCTTTGGCGTTTCTGCTGCTGCTTGTAGCTGCCGACGGCGTTTTATATCTGACGTAGCCGCCGTTTGCATCGAAACCTTAGTCGTGAGGGTCGTCTGGCTCTAAGAACCACTCTAACGGGCTGAGTCTCCAGCTCTTGCTCTGAAGTCGTCGTCAGAGTTTAGAGAATGGCAATCTCAGTCCACGTCAGGGGTTTACCCCCTTTGCAAGACTGAGGGGCAATCGTCATCAACGACCCAGAGCAGGGAGACTCAAATATTTCGAGTCTCCGGAGGCCCATTTCTGTTTTTAACCAAACCCCTGATTTTGGGACCCAAACCGGGGGTTTTTACCTCGAACTTGTGTGTTCGCACGAGTTATTCCCTTTGTTTTACGTCGAGGTTCGTTGTAAACAAACTTCGAGTTTCGTTTTGTCATTCTGGCGTGAAATTGTCGCGTGCGAGGCACGCTGGCGATTTAGCGCCAGCAAATTTGACCTCACCCTCGCTCCCCCTATCCCTCGTCCTCTCTCGCTCGTTTGCAAGGAGGGCGAGGGAGGGGGCGTGGGCACGAGGCCACGAGGCCTTGCCCTCTAGGCCCTCGTGGTCTCTCAGCCGCCGATCGGGCTGAGGCCGCGATCCGCGGCTGGTGGCTGGCCGGCCGGTGGCCAGCCGGTCACTTGGCCGGCCGCCGGCCGTCCAGCCGGCAGGCAGCGAGCTGGCCGGTGGCCAGCGAAGTGCTGGCCGCTGGCCAGCCTCGCTGACGCGAGGGGTGGTGCGCAACCACCCCTCGCTTCAGCGAGGTGGGAGGGCAGAACCGGCCCTCCCTCTACATACGCACAAATTATGCACGGTACTCACTTTACGTTGAAAGAAGCTTTGCTAAGATGTTTTAAGAACTTTTGGGCCCCATTTGCAAATTCAACGCCCATGGGTTACTGTCAATAGCCAATTAGACCAGCTTTGGTCAGGCTATTTTGGTGAGCGAGGGCTTTTCTACATACACATATACATATACATATACATATACATATACATATACATATACATATACATATACATATACATATACACATACATATACATATACATATACATATACATATACATATACATATACATATACATATACATATACATATACATATACATATACATATACATATACATATACATATACATATACATATACATATACATATGCATATACATATGCATATGCATATACATATACATATACATATACATATACATATACATATACATATACATATACATATACATATACATATACATATACATATACATATACATATACATATA
>SZWC01001950.1:224341-237092 GCA_023375785.1 Penium margaritaceum | reverse complement strand
GTTGTTGTTGTTGTTGTTGTTGTTGTTGTTTTTGTTGTTGTTGTTGTTGTTGTTGTTGTTGCTGCTGCTGCTGCTGCTGCTGCTGCTGCTGCTATTGCTACTGGTGGTGCGGTTGTTGTTGTCGTTGCTTCTACGGCTACTGTTATTATTGATGTTGTTGTTGCTGTTTGTCAGGACAAACTTATGTAGCGAGGTTGTCCCTACTGTTGCTTCAATTGCTCGTGTTGCTACGGTTACTGGTACTACAATTGTTGTTGATGCTATAGCTATTGTTGTTGTTTTTGTTGTTGCTAGTAGTCAACAAGAAGACCAAATGCAGTAGGGTCTGCCACTAGTGTAACAGCCGTTTAGGGCACTGTGGATGTTGTAGTTGTCATGAATACGATGCACTACTATTACTCTTGCTGTGACTACAGTTGTTGTTTCTACTAGTGCTACTACAAGCGGCTGCTCTTGTTGTGATGAGGACAGATGGATGTAACTGCTACGAATGCCGCAGCTGCTACTACCATTGAGGTGGCCAAATACGCCGCCACCACCACCTTATGTCACCAGCAAGATGGCACTCTTGACGGGGGAAACTAGTGAACAAATGTTGGCAGCGTCCTGCATTTGGCTCTGCCGAAGCGACTATATGACGTGAGCCCTTGGCTTAGGGCCTCCTTGTTGCTAAGAAAAATACGCCCCACCCAGCCCAGTCCAGTCCAACCCAAACATTTGCGTTGTTTTTGCTTCGTGCTCTGTGCATATATGGTAAATCACCCCCAAAAAGGACACTATTAATGAGGTGTACATGTAAAACGCACATCATTAGAATATTTTAACTTGTAGAAATTACAGCATATTTCTCTTCCATTACCTCCCTTTATAAAAAAACATTAGAAAATATATGCATGAATGTAACGAACCTTCCTAGAATTTGTGTTTGAGAGATTATGCTCCAAAAAGGGTACAATAAGGTTTCATACAGAACTTCACTGTTTACATTTAAAAGACATACTATGAGCCTACAATCAAAAAAAGGCTACATGTGTGATTTATGAGTTTACACTGTTCATTTTGTAATTCTTGACACCTATCCAAGATACCAAAAAAAAAACCTTTTTTAGTGATTTGTCATTTCTTTGCTTTTTGAGTTGCACCGTGACTCGAGAGTAGCAAATGAGCTTCTGCACATGTGGTACCCAGACTAGCGCTCGATCCACGGCCTAGGAAACATCGAACTTGTAGCGATACATACACTGGTGTACGAAAACACATGTTCAACAGCACACTTCCCCTATACACAAACCCAATGCACTCAAGGTACTGGAGCGTTTGATATTGTGGATACCGTTTTGATCTCCTGATACATCACAATTATTGTGTCGTCGATCTCTGTTTTGATTTTTCTCAAAAGTATTTTTTTGCAGGAGCATTGACAAGATATTCTATCTGCGATAAATGTCAAACTTTGAGATATGATTTGGGAACTTCTGGAAAAATTGTATCAGTCAAAACAGATGATTAAAAACTCCCTTTGTTTTCCAGTTATCAAACAACCACAAAGGACGGTTTAGATGAATCCAAACTGAATACACTAGTGTATTTCCATGCATGCCCATCAGCTACACCACCCTGCAATACACTAACGACTTTTGGATGGGGGAAAGATCCAGAGCCCACAACGGATAACCCCTCTTCCTTAAAAATTCAAGGTGTATCTGCAAAGTGTACTGAAGAAGTGTAGTTGTGGTGAAAAGAAGAAAAAAAATGCACTGGTTTATTTTGCTTAGGAAACCTCTAACTGTGAGTGATCCATACATTGGTGTACATACGAAGGTTTTGGACAATACACTTCCCTACATTTTTTGTTTTTTTTTTATGGGTGGGGGGGAGCATGGGTATTATTTGGGAATCCCAACGCACCAATCTATTGTGTTTATAGACCTCCACTTTAATCATCCTTGCAATTGTATTTTCACAAAGAAATAAATGTGATGTATGACTGATAGACCTCTCAAAAATCATTGAGGTATCAATGTTTGGGGATCAAATGAACCAGATTTTCCATTGACAAACAAATGCTTTGCTGGTTCAAAGATAGGAAGGAACATTTATTTATTTCTATACCTGAATATTAAGTACGCTAGTCGGCTACATTCTTTAAAACAACTTTAGCGAGTTGAAGGGGTCACACCAGGAGTTCACAATGGATCTCATCTCCCAAAATGGTCAAGTGTATCAGAAAATTGTATCATGCATGTGTGGGTGGTAGTGAAACGGATAAAACTGTTCTTCATGTTGTGGAAGATGCCTCAAAGCTCGAGGCATACATAAATGAGTGAACAATTTTTGGCCGTGTACAATACATCTCCCTGCTACAAAATCTCAACAATGCATTAGAGGGATTCTGGGGACAGGTGTCCCAATAACTAGACGGCCAAACAAGAGGACCAAGTTTTCAATCTGTCGTGTTGCACCTCACAGACAAAAGAAAGCTAACACTCTTACTTAACTATCAAAGTCGTAGATAGGTCTGACAAAACAAACACACAAAAAAAATCATTGGTAAAGAACTATTTCTATAGATTTTTCACCAAGTTCATTCTTGAAATTGTAAATCTTCAACATGGAATTAACTATATTTCACTATATGGTGGGATGGAGATACCTTCTCTCTCTATAGCTCTAATACCATGAGGAAACAACAAGACATCCTTTAGCAGCATAATGTCTGAGAGGACATGCTTTGAAGAGCACAATGTGAGTGACGGTGCTTAAAGTAGTATAGAGACAATAAAGGTCTACCTGGAAGAGAAAATGGTTGAGAATGAAGTTAGAGAATGTAAGTAAAACAAGTGGGGAGATGCACTCTCATCCACATGTGTGTGTGGAAGCACACAATTCCAAAAAATTGGTGGAATACATACCAACCTAGGTGTTGGCTCCAAAATAACAGCTCCTTAGAACCCAATAGTCATACGAGCTCCTTGGCTATCCGAATAACAAGCCGAAAAAAGCACCATGCGCAAAAGTAGAAACTATGTGTGACTAGGTCGTGAACAAGTATTGTTAACACCACTAAGAAAATGGACATTTGGAGCTTGTCATTATGAAAAATCTAGAAGGCACACGAGGACATGCTATCTAGGGCTGATGTTGTTGAAGTAGTTGTCAAGCATCCTGGCATTCTAGCAAGTAAGTGGCAACAAGTCCAAAAGTCACCACGACTAACATACCAACAAGAGGGGAGGTGTTTCAGTGTAGATTGGAGCCACAAAAGGAATAAGGGTTACGAGGGGGAAGAGGTTTTTTGATGTGATCCAATCACGTCTATACATACAATTTACTCTAACCATTCGGTCTTTTTCATACATGTGTAGATCCTTGATGCAAACCCAACTAGCACAAAAGCACCATCAGGTAATGGTCTACCCACCTGTAGCTTCACGACATTTGCCACGACATCCTCCATCACCAAAGTCTACAGCCGTGTCTACTATTCGTCGCCAGGTGTACTCGCTCCGTTCACCGTCATTGTTGCAAGGTTTGTAATGTTGTCAGTTGGCCTTCTAGTGATGTTGCGTCCCGATACCAATTGTTCCAACAAGCAAACGTGGATGGTTCACAGAGATGAGGAGGAGAGCAGAAGACGATTAGAGGGATTGGGAAATTTGGATTATTTGTCATAAGTAGTAAGTGTAGATTGATGACAATTGTCGGAACCGTGGAGTGCATGTATACAATAGGAGAAAACAGAATGAGGCACACTTGAGGTCTTGGATACTCAAGTCGAGCGACAAGTGTGACATCGCGTCGTGAGTGGTCACTTCAAGAAAAGTTGCTGAGAAGTCGAGGGGTTTCAAGAATATCGTGGCATTGTTTTTATCACCGCCAAGAAGGCAACCAAATAGTATAACAAATTGATACAGTTCATGATATCTATGTGGAAACTTGCCAAAATACCCTCGGCCGATTGGCATAAAAACTTGACGTCGACGCAAGGTTCATCATGAATGTAATGACAGAAATGCTAACACGTGGAGTTTGGGGACTTGTGTTTGTGAGCGACGTAACATAAAGCTATTGTAATTTCTCTTCTACCCAAGCACATAGTGGGCTTTGAGATCTTGTACAATAAACATGGATAAATTTCAGCCAGATGCAGGATGTGACCATTTAGTGGATGTCCATGTCTTGAATATTTTCAACTTGCCATGAATGGTGAATGCCTGTTGGAGACATGGCTCCTCAAAGAAGTGATCCCTATCCCTCTTGAAGCTTGGGTAGTTTGACGTCAGGACCATGGTTAGTCCTGTTGCTTGACAAGGAAGCCCGCTCGCTATTTCGTCAACCATGGGACCTCCAAAGTTGATCTCATTTACCGTGGAGCAAAGAAGGCCAATACGAGGGAAAATGGAGCCCATCTCCTCCATTATCCTCGTCAGAATCACGATTCGGCCAAGTTGAAGGTTGACAAATGCATCGAACAAATTAGAAAGAAGGTTGAAGTCAGTACAGAAAGACTGTTTTTGCTTAGTACACCACCCAATTATTCTTCTTTGATCTTACCTGAAGCCACCATGAAAAGCTTCATCAAAAGGTTCCGATAGGCTGCAAACTGTCTCCGCTTGTGACAAATCACTGCACATCTACCGTTAAATAAATCGAGGGTGACAACCGGACAGTCGATCTTTTGGACTTTTTACTATTGTAGTCAGCTCCAACTAAGTGGAGGAGTTTGTATGTCAGACTTCATCACCCTCAGTTTGTACTAAATACTCATAAGAAGCATTTGTACATGAAGACTAGAAAATATGGAACCAATGGCTCCACTGACCAAAACCACCCAGATTGGAATTGTGAGACGTCATCGACCAGCGCAAGGACCGGCGATCTTGAGTCACGAGGCTCGCTGTTGGTCGCTGCCAGAACGCGGGCTCCGGGACTTATGGACCGGGCAATGCCGATCCTTGCATTGGGTCATAAGTTAAAGGCAGCAGGGAAGGGACCATACATTCACAGAAATCCAAATAGATCTGACATATCTAGAGACCGTTCGTTAATGATCCCATATCCACCAGTCAGAAATTTTATGTCTGCCATGCCAGTTGCTCATGCAACTAGAGCGCCATGTCCATATACCACACTATTATGAAGGAAATTCCATCTGATTTTATAATATGCATGATATATCCAAACACGTTATGAGCGTCGGAAGGGGAGTTGGTGAATGGTTCCGTCTGTTCTTGGCTAACTTCCGTGGGGTTGCCTACAGGTGGCGATTCCACTTGACGTATTGAAGTCACTTGAATGGACAGTTTCAGCTGCTAACGGATAGAGAAAACTGGGTGGATGGTTCACCCATCAAAATTTTACATCTCAGATCAATATTCGCATTGTTTTGGTGGATTTTTTAACAATATGTTGCTGGAATTCATTTGCACCATTGCATATTCAGATCCAATGGGTGTCTACACCGTGCATCGCCGGTTTGACGATGAATTGTGCTGTCAGTGTCAAACAATAGATTCTTTTGTGAATGTTACAATCCATGATGACATGATATTTGAAGCCATGACGTAGGGTTCGTGCAACATATTTATGTATTGTTATTTTTCGCAACTATAGGACTGGCAACGTTCACTCAAGTTACAAATCCGCAAGCCACACCGCAACAAAGTCTTGGGAAAGACCCCACAACGTACACCTACACACGATGGTTGGGATGTGGAAGTTTTGTGGCCTGAAGCGGCTGAGCCTGGCAGCAATGGAGGCTCATTAAGCAGGCGTGGGACCATAGGCATGTACCCTATCCTCCGTACTGGTTAAATGGAGAACCCACGATACGGGAAGTGATGCTTTGGATAACTGGCTACCAAATGCCTTCAACCCGGCACATGGATTGTCTTGAGATGTGGGAGCCATGCAAGTCTCCAGACCCACCAGTGGACAAAATCATTATGCTTTTTGAATGATTGTGAATCAGTGGAGAAAGTGTGTAATTTTTTCGTTTTCTCTTTGAATGACTGAATGAAGATGATGGCATTTCAACATTCATTGCAGTCACATAAAATCGAGTACATCATATGGGAACAGTGAAAGTTCCATCATTATGGCGGCAATGATGATGTGTGCATGTATGATACATTGTATGGAAAAGTTAGAAATTAATGAAGACATGCCAAAACAGGAGAAAAGTACAGTATGTTACATTCTTCATGAACATTATTCAATTCAAAATTCACTTTCGTGAATTTAAATTCACTTGACTTTTGAACATATTGTTCTTAAATGAACAGATAATTATGACCATATCCATTTGGATGATTATCCATGCATGGCTAGAAAGATTAGGGGATCACGTACAATTATTGCAATAACATAACAGTGACATATCCGACCCATGCGCTCACACTACCATGTTATGGATGAATGGACCAGGACATCCATTGAACAACCATCGCTGTACAGCTGAAGGCAATGAGGAGATCCATGACATTACCGTATACCTCTGCAAACAAACTTCCAATGGTATAATAGTTGTCTGTGTCACACTTAAGAAATAAACTAGTGTCCTCTCCTTGTTATTCCTCTTCATCGGGCTAGTAGTCTGCAGTGTCGCTTTTATCAATGCCATGTTAGATGTCGTCGTCGTGTTTCCATGAAGCACTATCATCAGGAATGTGTCCATGAGAACAAATAAACATGTTCATATTCACAATGTGAACTGTCCCTGGCCTGAGATCGCCGCAACGCATGAGGAATTTCATTACACTAGCGCCAGGAAAAAAAAAGATGTCACAACCGTTGGACTAACATTCCAATTAGTGCACTCAATGATTGAGAACTGATCGTACGTGTACCAGGTGTACAACTATGTCAAATTAGATGGAAAAAAACCACTGACTACATAGAGTTAAAAGCTAGTGAGCATTCACGCACTTGACATGTGCTCTGTTCTACAGGTCTATATTCAATCTGTTTAGGGCGTCTATGGTATGGTCATGGTATTGTGGTTTTCAAACAATGAAGCCTGATACTACCTTCACCGTCTGCACACGGACCATGTGATATCTGACCCTCACTCCACCTACTCCCTACACAGAATGAGGTCTTCAATGTACTGTTCTCATTGCCTGGAATACCTACAAAACAAACATCATGGATTAGGCCATGTCATTAGCATGTTACAATGAAAACATGACTAAAATTCCATCCAAAGTGAAACTTACACTTAAGAAAACTTCCGGGCCATCATCCCACTCTTCAGCACAATCCTCCCATCCCTCCATGACACAAGCTTACTATTGCTCTAACACACTAAATTCTTCCTACTCTTTGTGGTGACATGGGTTATCATACTGGTCGTCATCCTCCTTTTCCTCATTCAATTTTGGCATTATGTGCATCTTTAGCTTTCCTCATGTGCGGATTCATAGCCTACAGACTTGGGATCATACTCAATATCCTCGTCTATTCCTTTTGTTACTGTTGTTACTGTTGCCATTTCTGTTGTAGTAACTGTGACAGCTATTGCAAGTCTGGTTGCAGCTGCAGTTGTGCTGCCGCTAGGCACATGTCCTGCACATCCCCAGCCAACAACCAGGCCTGGAATACAATGAGCAGGACCAGTCGGACTATCATCAGATTGATGAACCACATTTTCCGCAGAAGCATTGGTCCCCACTACAGGAGTAGCAGCTGCAGCTGCTGCATCCTCCACTTCTGCGTACTATACTAATGCTCACTTGTCCCTTCTTCATTTTGCAGTTTAGTACCACCTATATTCTCTTGTATTGGATTACTTTTAATAATTTGGGTGAGGAAGTCAGTGCGTACAGGATTTGTTAGGGGAAATTCACTTTCACCCACTGTTTAAATCTGCCTCATAGAATTGCTTACCACAGTCCCTGCAAGGCACTTAGAACGAGGAATTTTGGATGTTTGATTAGCCTTTTGCGTGAAGCCGTACCATCTTATCGACGGCCAGCCGAAGCTTTCGCACAAAAATGTCCATTACCACACTGAACAGAGTCGCACTGACTGGAGTCGCTATAGTTATTTACGTGACATAGTGGACAGAATGAGCAACTATGACAGACAGTTCTTTATGCAAATATTAAGTCTGTAAGAAAATTATTATGTGACACATGGATGAAATTTTAAAATTGACTTGCACGAATATGAGGATCAGCACGGTATGTCCCGATGAGAGGCTAGAATATTGTATGTGCTTTTGCCCTGACCGCGTTGTCGGCGCATTGTAGGCGATGGATCGATGCATTTGCTACCTCAGCTGCCGATCCCATGGCTAGCTTGTTTGTGCACTTGTTTCTGGTGTGGCCCTTTTGGCTACACCGAGGGCAAATGTAGTTCTTCCCCCGCCTCTCTTCACAATCTGTGCAAACGCTCTTTGGCTGACATGCACCACTTTTACAGCCCGACTTCAGCCACTCCACCCTCTCCTCCTCCTTCAGTGATGCTCGGTCCATGTAAGGCACATAAAAGTTGGTGTGCATGTACGCAATGTGGGTGTGCCCAATGTCGCATAGGGGTTCCGTCTGTTCACAACCGCAAATGACGAAGGTGCAACCATTGACACATGGTTGTCCCCACTCCTTCCACGTCCGACACATGCATGTGTGCTATAGCATGTTTGCACTCCGAATCATGATGCTGGGGCCGGTCATGCTTGATGAGTGTGTTCCTTCTTCCACGACATTGTAATTGTGGCTTGTCACCGTGATGTTGAGGAGCCCCTTTGCAAGTATAGGAACAAGCTGGTCGATGCACTCCTTGCTCAGCTTCCGGCAATTTGCGAGTAATCGCTACATCCACACATACAATGATGCTAAGCAATGGAAGGGCAAAAGCTTCAGCAGTCCACGATACGGTTGTCGAGAGACTCGACTAAATTTCACATAGTGTGTCCGCCATGCTCGAGAGGGCATTAGAGGCTTGTCCAATGCTATCTCCTAATGTCCTTGACTCCATCCACTCCAAGAAGGTAGACGGCTGCTCTAGAGTTGACTCCACAGAGCTGCTCCTCACACCTCTAGTACTTTGGAAATGTGAGCACATGGAGATTGAGTTAGTCGACCCAAAATCGTGCACTCGTAGATCAGTGCACGATTTTGGGCCGGAAGTCCGACTTCGGGGGCCGAAATCGGACTTCGCCCGGCTCTGCGACGTCGCAGGCGGAGCTTCGCCAGCGAAGTCGTCAAACAGTCACAAACCCCTTGAGCGAGGGGTTTGTGACTGTTCGAGGGGGGTTTGCGGGTTTGGATGGGGGGTCCGAGACTCCCCCTGCGATGGAAGGGAATTTGCTGGGCCCCGCTACCGCGGGGCCCAGCAGATGCCCGCGCAAAAATAAAACCCTAAACTGCCGAATGTAATTCGGGGATGGGTTTGTTCGACGTTTCGGCTTCAAACTAAGGGTTGAACGTGGATTTGCGTGGTGGGAAAAAAAATGAAAAGGGCGTTTTCGCTCGATCACGACCTCGCGATCGAGCGACGACCACGGTTCTGACATCGACGAAGCCGATGTCAGAACGGTGGGACTTCGCCCTCGATTTCGGCGAAAGAGGGATCTTCGCTGAAATTGAGGGCGAAGTCGGAAAGAAACTTCCGACGCGGCTTTTTTGGCCGATGCACTCGAACTCGAGTGCATGTTTTTGAGTCAATTAACCGTAAATGAGCGCATGGACAAGCCTCCAAAACCAATACCCTGCCTGCATTTGAACATTCTGTCTCACGTTCTGGTGCAAGTGGTAGTAGTACCAGGTTCGATGTGCCCTAAGCAGCTTCTCATTCACGGTGTTGAGCAAACCCTTGTCGCAGTCAGAGATAAGTACCATCCCGTTTTCTGCCTTCATACGGTACGTTATGGCTAGTTACAGACAACCATATCCACTTATCCTCGTCTTAATCTTGGACCATCGCCCACGCTGTCGCTACCGTGTTGTCGTTGAGGTTGAAGAATCAACGTAGGAGAATTTGTTTGTGGCCATTTTAAGGTTAATGTCGCCCATCATGAGGATATTCTAAAGAAGTAATAGAACCTTTGAGCTGCGGCTACAAGTGGAAAAACGTGTGCCTGAAAATGCCATCATTTGGGGCCTTGGCAACAGCGTGCATGTTTGGATCGACACGCTTCAGGTGTAAGACACAAGAGAGTGAGAGTTAAGCGTGCATTGAAAAAGAAAACCCTCAAACATCAACAAATGACGGAATGTGATTTACCTCCTTGTAGTGCACGGAGAACAGACTCCATAAGAGATCTGGCCCGAGGAGGTTCTCTTGCACCGCAGTGTTGGCACGGTACAAGGTGTACTTGGCAACCACCTTGCTAGTCTCCTTCCTGACCACTGCGGACAGTCTTCACGTCGGCAGTTGGGTTCTGCTTCAGCCTGATCTCAATTTGACTGGTGACCCACTTCATTGTATTTGTGGGATCCTTGCAGCTGACACCCCGCACACACTTGTCATCGTCAACGAACTCTGCCATGGTAACTGAGTCTCCATGGGAGTGGCGTGCGCACGGAGAATCCATGCCCTTAAAGTATCCATAGTGAGCGATGAAACACATCTTAATGTTGCACAACCAGTAAACCATCATGTGGCTCGTGGTTGTGTAGTCCTCCACGACTGCACGGGCCTATGTCATGTTTTTTAGTGCCATTATAGGGGGGAATACTTGCTCTTTCTTGCACTTTGGCGCCCTACCCAATGCCTCGTGGTCTGAGGAAACTAAAAAAAAAGAACATGGCAAAACAACAAGGTGAGCCTATGTCACCAGCCAGGCAAAGATGACCAAGAAACGGAACTGACCACCAATTTTACCAGCATCATGACTCATGGAAGAAAGCCTAAGGACTACGGTCACAGGACGAGAGTCCTTAGGTGTTCAAGGCGTTCTTGGCAACCGTCCTGGTAATATGAGGAGCACTTGAGCACACAACTCATGTTCAAAGTCCTCGTTGTAAGTCTTCGTTGTAAACCAGGGTTTGGGCGGCAGGGGGGTCGGGGAACAAAACCTGCTTCATTGACATATGGACATGCTACTCCACGTCGTGAAGGCACCAAGGGGGGGAAGGGGGTTGGGAATCCTATGCCTTCGTGAGGCTGCTCATTGTAATTAGGGATCCATCTGGGGTGAAATGTGCACATTGTAAGTAAACCCAACTATAAATAACCAAGGTATCTATGCTCACCGAGCTTAGGGCAGGAGGCATCATCCTCGATTGTGCTCGATAGCCTAGGGCAAGGTGTGCATGAGAAACATGATGTTGATTGGCGACTACTCTAGACAGACGTCAAGTGCAATGAGAGAAACGAGACCACTTTGGAGAGGATGTCCGATGGCGAAGTTTGATCCGTCATGCAATGACATGAAAGCTACATGTCATGGAAAGTAGACAAAAGCATGGCGCGTGTTAAAAAGGGTGTCTTCGTTGTGAACAAGTCAATCGATGACTTGTACACCCTCGTGTATCCACGCAAGTGAAGCAAGAACAAGTCAATCCTCGAACGTCACCGTCCAAAGCAAAAATCGGGTGTCGATGAGAGGCTAGCGACTACTATCAACGACATCCACTGTGTCGAATACATGGACTACAATCGTCACTGCAAAAACATCGCACACAAAGACTTATTCTGTCAGTTACTCCTCTGGTCTGCATGAAAACTTGTTCATGTTTGCTCAATTCCGCCGTTATTGAGAGTGTCGAAAGATTTATCCCTCCTTTTCTCAACCACTTGAGTGGCGCTGAAAAAATCCATAGTCGCCTAAAAGTTATTAGATGGAAGCAAGTCAATGCCATTCACTGAATTCTAATTGATTTTGTTCATGCCCACGAAGGACAGTGAGTCATAAACTCCCTATCAAATCCCGGTTTAATTTGGAAAACAATGAAGCCATACCTCTCATAAAAAATCTATGGACGGAGTTGTAATATGTTCATCGTTTCGGTCGATAGATCAGCGGTGTCCATAGTAAAAAACGGAACGAAAACGGTGTCCAAAGTCGAAAACGGAAAGCCGGCGGTGTCCATAGTCGCGAACGAAATGACAGCGATGCCCATATTTTTCATCGAGCGAGCGAAAACAGGCACAGCTGATATATATTTCATGCATATATCACATTTGATATGGATTTTGACTTCGAGCCTCACCGGTCATCGCGAGCTCGTAGGAGGAGTTTCGCGACGAAACCTCCCTGTGAGCACACGATGACCCTGCCCAACCCCCCATTTTTACCAAGGGGTTTGTCCTAGGTTTGGGGGGGGGGGGGTTTGTAGGATGCGGCGCACGCTGGGCATTTGCCGGGCCCCGCTACCGCTGTAACGGGCCGTGTCTCCAGCTCCTGCTCTGAAGTCGTCGTCGGAGTTCGCAGAATGGCGTTCTCAGTCCGCGTCAGGGGTTTACCCCCTTCGCGCGACTGAGGGGCAATCGTCATCAACGACCCAGAGCAGGGAGACTCAAATATTTCGAGTCTCCGGAGGCCCATTTCCGTTTTTAACCAAACCCCTGGTTTTGGGACCCAAACTGGGGGTTTTTACCTCGAACTGGTGTGTTCGCACGAGTTATTCCGTTTGTTTTACGTCGAAGTTCGTCATAAACGAACTTTGAGTTTCATTTTGTCGTTCTGGCGCGAAATCGTCGCGTGCGAGGCACGCTGGCGATTTCGCGCCAGGCTTTTTGTCCTCACCATCGCTCCCCCTATCCCTCGTCCTCTCTTGCTCGTTTGCAAGGAGGGCGAGGGGGG
>SZWC01001950.1:163395-209642 GCA_023375785.1 Penium margaritaceum | reverse complement strand
GGAGGAGGATTGGCATGTCCGGAGGTTGAGTGGCTTGAACGATAAGCATGTGTGTGCTCCTCTACTCCCTGCCTTCATCCTACTCTTTCTCCTCGTCCTCCCCCCCCCCGCCCCCCCCGCCCTGCCGTCCCCCCCACCTCCCCCCCCACTCCCCCCCTCCCCTCCTTTTCCTCCTCCTCCTCCTCCTCCTCCTCCTCCTCCGCCTCCGCCTCCGCCTCCGCCTCCTCCTCCGCCTCCCCCTCCTGCTGCCGCTGCAGACACAGCTCCTCCTGCTGCTCTTGCTGCTGTCTCTGCTGCTGCTACTGCTTCTGCTGCTGCCACTGCTTCTGCTCTGGTGGTGGTGGTGGCAGTTGTGGTGCCGCTGCTGCTGTTGTTAAGAGCTGCAAGGTACTGACAACTCTGCTTACGACTTTGGTGCTTTTTTTTCATCAGTGCTGTTACCGCCACCACACTGCATGGCTGAGGCCAAGATTTTGTCAACCCTGCCTTGCTGCCAATTCCAGGTCCCGCCTTCCCCTTAATTGTGCCTCCTCCATGCTCTCTGTTGTGTCATTGCCTTCTGAACTGTGTGCCAAACAGTTTGATCCAACACAGTCCAGCTCAAATGCTGCAGGCCCGCCCAGTCTATGGGTGCAGGCTGTCCAAGTGGGGGTGGCCATGTTTGTGATGGACGCATGGCAGTACTTCATGCACAGGCTCATGCACGAATCCCGCTTCCTCTACAGGTGAGGAGCACGACAGCAAGCACCGACTACCATCCTGTCAAATCCACACATCTCTCTGTCGCTGCTGCCTCCATCCCCATCTTGTTTCTCTCTGTGCTCAGGACAAGCTAGCTCTCTCTCTCTCTCCCTCTCTTCCTCTCTCTCTCTCTCTCTCTCTCTCTCTCTCTTTCTATCTCTCTTCCCTGGGGGGGGGGGGGGGGGGGGGGGGGGAGGAGGCACACCACAACAGGACATGCCAGGCCCGCCACTCCACCACCTGGCTGCTAGGCCTCACCACGCCATGTCGCGTCACTCCATCCCACGACATGCCACGCCATGCTGCGCCACGCTACGCGAACACCGCATTGCGCTGCATGGCTTTGCAGGGCACGTTACGACATGGCATGGCACGACAGATAAGGACATAACTTGTCACAATAGGACACGACATGCCACGACGGGACACAACACAACACGACTCGACACGACAGGACACGACACAAGAGGACACGACACATCATGGCATGGCACTGCACGGCATGGCACGGCACAGCACAGCATGACATGGTACAGCATAGCACGACATGACACGACCCGACACGGCTCATGGCACAGCAGGGTACAGCATGGCCCTGAAGGCAAGACAAAAGAGGTCACGACACAACACTACACAACAGGACACCACACCACACCACACCACACGACACCAACGACATGACACAACAGGTCAGGACAGGACACGACACGACACGGCATGGTACGACAGGACACGGCAAGACATGGCACGGCACGGCACGACACGACTCGTTATGACACTACACGACACGACCCGACACAACACCACACGACACAACACGACACGACACGACACGGCACGACACGACACGACACAACAAGACACAACACGACATAACACGACACGACACGACATGAGATGACACAACACGACATGACATGGCACCACATGACACAATAGGACACGACACCATACGATACGACATCACACGACATGACACAACACAACACGACACGACACGACACGACACGACACGACATGACACGACACGACACGACACGCCACGACACGACACGACACGACCTGACACGACACGACACGACACGCCACGACACGACACGACACGACCTGACACGACACGACACGACACGCCACGACACGACACGACACGACCTGACACGACACGACACGACACGCCACGACACGACACGACACGACCTGACACGACACGACACGACACGCCACGACACGACACGACACGACCTGACACGACACGACACGACACGCCACGACACGACACGACACGACCTGACACGACACGACACGACACGCCACGACACGACACGACACGACCTGACACGACACGACACGACACGCCACGACACGACACGACACGACCTGACACGACACGACACGACACGCCACGACACGACACGACACGACCTGACACGACACGACACGACACGCCACGACACGACACGACACGACCTGACACGACACGACACGACACGCCACGACACGACACGACACGACCTGACACGACACGACACGACACGCCACGACACGACACGACACGACCTGACACGACACGACACGACACGCCACGACACGACACGACACGACCTGACACGACACGACACGACACGCCACGACACGACACGACACGACCTGACACGACACGACACGACACGCCACGACACGACACGACACGACCTGACACGACACGACACGACACGCCACGACACGACACGACACGACCTGACACGACACGACACGACACGCCACGACACGACACGACACGACCTGACACGACACGACACGACACGCCACGACACGACACGACACGACCTGACACGACACGACACGACACGCCACGACACGACACGACACGACCTGACACGACACGACACGACACGCCACGACACGACACGACACGACCTGACACGACACGACACGACACGCCACGACACGACACGACACGACCTGACACGACACGACACGACACGCCACGACACGACACGACACGACCTGACACGACACGACACGACACGCCACGACACGACACGACACGACCTGACACGACACGACACGACACGCCACGACACGACACGACACGACCTGACACGACACGACACGACACGCCACGACACGACACGACACGACCTGACACGACACGACACGACACGCCACGACACGACACGACACGACCTGACACGACACGACACGACACGCCACGACACGACACGACACGACCTGACACGACACGACACGACACGCCACGACACGACACGACACGACCTGACACGACACGACACGACACGCCACGACACGACACGACACGACACGACACCACACGACACCACACCACACCACACCACACCACACCACACCACACCACACCACACCACACCACACCACACCACACCACACCACACCACATGGCACTGAACGATTCTGCACTGCATTCTTGTGCAGTTTTGTGCACCGCACCTCAACGAACTGGTCTTTAGTGGACAGACCGCATGGCAGAGCAGAGCACAAGGCAGGCCCAGGCCAGCTCACCACTCTGCAAGACACCAAGAGGAACAGTAGTCAGTTTAGGGTGAAAGTCGTCCGCGGACAACATCACGGTAGCTTGCAACAGCACGCATGTTGGCTGCTGGAGTTGACGCTCTGCTTTAGCAGTCATCGTTGCCACTGATGCTGTTGCTGTCACTATTGGTGGTATGAATGCGAATGTTTTTGTAGCTTCAACCGTCTCCTCATGATTTTTTGGTCCACGTGTATCGTGTTGGGCTGTGCGAGCTGCTCCAGACACCTGCACAGCTGGCACCACCGCCTTCTGGTGCCGTATGCGTGTGGCGCGCTGTACAACCACCCGCTGGAAGGCGTGTGGCTGGACACCATGGGCGGCGTCGTGTCCTTCCTCGTTTCTGGTGAGGGAGCCCTGACGATGCCCAGCTGTGGGGAGCAGTAGGTGCCTGCCAGACAGTCCTCTGTAGTCCTGGGTGCCCAAGGGGCAGTGTCAGCGGACATCTTTCGGAGATTTCTGAAGCATGGCCTGTGTCGGAGTGTGAGGCTGTATCTGGAATCTCAATGTCGCATTGCTTCCTTGCATGTGCATGCTTGCACTTGCCTTGCTTGATCTAGGACACCTTTGGCTGCCCACGGGTGCCAGTTTGAGACAGTTGTCAAGTGTACATGCGACCCCCCTTTGCACAAACCTCTCTGGTGTCTCTGTTGTTGGGGGAGCTGCATTCTCAAGTGATGCGTTGCTGCCGCGTGCAGGCATGCATCCACGTACCGCCATTTTCTTCTTCACGTTTGCGACGATGAAGACGGTGGACGACCACTGTGGAGTGGTGCTCCCCGTGAACCCCTTCCAGCGGTGGTTTCAGAACAATGCTGGTGCGTGCTGTGGATAGGTGTGCCTCCCTCTCGCCAAACTCGCCGTCCCATCCCTGGCAGTCAGATGGTTGTGCTTCTGCTGCTGCTGCTTCTGCTGCTACTGCTCTGCTGTGTCTTTGGTCTGCAAGTCCAACATGACTAATTGGCTTGTGCCGATATTTCAACTGTAGACTGATGGCTGCATGGACGCTGCCTCACTGCAACACAGTGAAGACTGCGGGTGCTTGCTGCTGCTCCCTGTTTGCCTAGGGCAACGACTCGCCGCCTGCGCTAGGTCAGACATGCTCTCCTACTGGCCATGCTGGTGGTGAAGACCTCATGTTTATGACGCTTGCTTGTTCCCTTCCTGGCCATCTGCAAATGCATGGCCCCTGCTGTTGGATGCTGCCCCCACCAACCCTGGGCCTCGTGTTCCTTCCGCGTCCTCAGTCAGCAGTCGTCATCTGATGTGCCAGGCGAGCGCCACATCTGCAGCTGCAAATGAGCTGTGCCCAAATGCCGTTGCCGCTGCGCGACGCCCTTGCTGCTGCGCTGTTTCTTTTGGCGTGAGCAGCTTACCACGACATCCACCACCAGCTGAGTGGGTTCCGCTACAACTACTCGCAGCCCTTCTTTCCACTGTGGGACTACTTGCTCGGCACACACATGCCGTTCATGGTGCGGCGCCGGGCAGATGGGCTAGGCTTGGAAGCACATGCCTTGGCGAGCGGGAAGACGGCCAAGTCTGCGGCGGCATCGTCCACAGGGACATCGGGTGTGGAGCGGGAGAAGGAGGAGTAAGAGGGTTGTCCACACTGTTCTAAAGGAGAGGGGCGTTGGTACTCCAACTACAGTGGCATCTAGTGCGCGCCAACTTTCACTGGAGCCTTGGACTGTTCGACCCAACTGGACTAGTGTCAAAACCAAGCATTTTAGTTGTAATTAAGTACATTGTACATTTTCGTGTTTACCACTGTACCTGTGACGATGTGATTAGGACAGCGAGTCAGAATAGAGTCCTTCTGGCAATATTCGATCCAGGGACTTCTGTAGATTGCTGGAACTGAACATTCTCACACTAATCTCAGGTGTATAGGCCCTCAGTTTCTCTCGAGAACTATCTTCCATACCTCTCTAGGTTCTTGCTTTCACACCCTTCTTCCCTGACCTGTTGCTAAAAGGGTCTTCGCTGACCCGAGGAATCTCAATAGGCAAGGCGAGGTATGCCATGTGTTTCAACTACAGCCTCGTCCACTCGCTAGAAGATAATGGAAGTGTATTAAAAAGTTTTCTGCCACTTGAAAACTGTGATACTAAGGAAATCTCCTCAGTGCGTATTGATGTATCAGGTGGAACGAGCTCGACGATGAACGTGTGTCAACAGGGTTGAGCCACATAGGGAGAAGTTGAGGCACCTTCAAGAATCAGATTGAGAATAGGTAGAGGTAACACATCTAGCCTATATCAGAAGCGCCAGTTGGGCCCTCCCACCTCGCGATACCAAGGGGTTGGCTGCGAGCCACCCCTGGCTATTGCGAGGGTTGACCGGTGACCAGCCACCCGCTGACTACCGGCCGGCCGGCAGCGAGCCGGCTGGGTGGCCAGCGGCCGGTCAAGTGACCTGCCGACCACCCATCGGCGAGCCACCAGCCGCCCATCGAGTTGGTGGCTTGATCGGCAGCTCAGAGGCCGCGAGGCCTCGAGGGCCGAGGCCTGTGGCCTTGTGCCCTCGCACTCGCTCGCCATCCTCGCTCGTGAGAGCAAGCGAGTACGAGGGATAGAGCGAGAGCAAGGAGCGAGGTGCGCACGAGAAAAGTCGGCGCGAAATCGCCGATCGAGCCTCGCACGCGACGATTTCGCGCGGACACGTAAAGACCGAAACTCGAGTTTGCTTAGGATGAACTGCGACTTTTGAAACCGGAAAACTCGTGTGAACTCACGAGTTCGGGGTAATGCCCCTCCTCATTTTGGAACCAGAACGAGGGGGCGAGGTTATAACGAAAATGGGCCTCCGGTGACTTGAAAGATTCATCTCTCCCCGCACGAGTCGTTGATGACGATTGCCCCTAGAGTGACGTGGAAGGAAAAACTCCTCCAACGAGCTCTGGACGCGACCTAAGTGCAAGAGTTGGAGATACAGCCGTTACAGTGGTATCAGAGTAGGACGACCCTCAGGACCAAGTGTGCAACGGTTCCAGCGGCTATGCGAGATATTAAACGCCGTGAGCAGCTTGAATAGCATCAAAAACGCCAAATGGGGGTATGTCGTCTATAGTAATCCGTTTCAAGCACCAAAAATTGCGTTAGAACGCTTGTGAGGAGCTCTACTTCAAACCTCCCAACCCCTTTTAGCTTCTTCTTCACTCCATGGGGCTGGGTGGATTTTTATTCAACGGGATAGGGAGTGCCCACTCCCAAAACCACCAATTTGCCTTCATTCTCAAGGTTTCCTCTCCTCCTCTTCAACCAAGAATTGAGCTGGACATTCTAGGCAGCATGTTGTGGCAGCAGCGTTGTTGATGCAGCGCGCGGGCTTCCACGCTCGTTGCTTAAGTCTGTTGCCCCCTCTGTTTGCTGCTATAGACTCTAAGTCTGGAAGCTCTGGGATTGTTACTCATAAACGCGCGCGCCACTGTTAGCGCCAGAAAGCAGCTGAAAACTGAAAGTGACTGATTAGGAATGAACAATGAGCAACAATGGGAGACCCCTCCAAGCTATAGCTCCCCCCCACTAGTGTAGAACTTGTTACTCAGCTAACCAGCCAATCAGAAAATAGTCCTAGACTTATTTTCTGGCAGGCAGGGTTTTCTCGGTGAGCCCTGCCAGACGCCCGACAGCCCAAAACCCGGGCATCGTCCGTTTTCCCTGAAAACTGGACCATACCATAATACCGACGCTGCAAACGCAGTCGTGCGGTCAGGTTCAGCTAGGAAAACAGTAGCAAAGAGTTATGGCTGCCCGAACCCAGGCAGTGCCTATGACAGTCAGTGATGCCAAACAGGGCCACACAGCAGGGGACATGGACCCTAGGCACAGCATGATGCTGCAGACGCAACGCCACGACCATAGACAACGCTGGGTGCATGCAGACAGCATCTGCAGTGGCGGTAACCGCCGGCGGCCCGACCGCCGAGGAGGCCTGTTGGTGGAGCTGAGCGCGTCCCCAGAGGGAGAAGGCTCCAGCGAACGGTGAGTGGGCCTCAGCGTGCGTCGGCTCCACCGAGCGACACTCCAGCAGCGTCGAGTCTCGCCGTCAGTCATCTGCACGCCGATGTACACAAGCCGGGAGGACACAACAGAGTACAATGAGGATGCACAAAAACCAACAAATTGGGCCAGTGCCCTTGCCCAAGGCCAGGGACTCTTTCGGCCTGAGAGAAAAAAGAAAAAAGAGGAAGACCGCACTTTGAGAATTTGTGGAGGCCGCCTCATTGCCGTGGAGCAGGAGGGCGCCTCCAAGGAGGCACAAGGCGCGCCAAGACAATGAAAGAAGAGGCCAAGGAAGATCAGACGAAAAGAAGACGAAGAAGAATACAAAAATCCACGTGTGGGCGTACAAACTCTTAGCTAGTGTTGACCCCTCCTTGTCCTCACCTTTTTTAGCAGTGCTCATTTTCCAGTAGTTTATTGATCTTGTCTTTGCTTTGTTTTTCTAGGCTTTTTAGCTTGCCTAATGCCGTGAGTCACAGCTTAGAGTTTTGCCTAGAATCCACGTGATTGTGCCGACCGTGGCGGCGTAGAAAAATAGTACTTGTCTACCATGTGATTGTGCCGACCGTGGTGGCCTGGAAAGATAGAAATCTATTTTATAATTGCCTCACCGATCGTGAGAGCAAGGTGACTTTGGCGCACGGGTGAGGGAATGGCAAGTGCCGGACCGTCCAAGACTAACAATGGCAATGCGGTGATGGCCTCACCACACGCCTTCGGCGGAATCCAAGTTTTGGGAGCCGTCGTTGTGAGCACGGTTGCCAAACCAAGGGCAACTGTACCGCCGAAGGCCGGCGCCAACCTCGGCGACACCGAGAAGCGTGCGGAAGCCAAAAAAGTGCTTGACGAGCACGTTAACATGCACGTAGACGACTCCAATGCGACGGATGACACGCTTGAGGAGGACCATCCAAGCGTGGACCCCGACGAAGAGCATGAAGTTGACGACGGCGAAGGCGACGAGGATCGCGATCATTGCCACTGTCATGCAGCTAACTCAAGCCAATCGATCGAGAAGGGCAAGACGCTCGACGGATCGCCTCAAGCTACCGATAGCAGCGAGGCTGCCGACAGTAGCAAAGGCGTCGAAAGCACCCACACGAGAAGTTCCCACCAGCACGAGTGAGACGACATCTCCGTGAAAGCAATTCCCAACGATAGGCGGAGACTTGCTGAGTTGGCTGCCGAGGTGGCAGGCCGACTCAAGATCACCACTGACAATGGAGGTGCGGCACCACCCGGAGGAGTGGGAGGGACCCCCCTTCCTACGATGTGGCTATTAGGGGACCAGCACCCACTCGCGCGTAGTCGCTGACGACAACCTCCTCCGAAAGGTGGGATTCCTCGGGGACGTGTACGCGAACCGTACCCTCCTGTAGTGGGTAAAGGTGCACTGACAGCGCGAGGCCCTTGAGGCTATCGTCCACTCTCTCACGACATCAGAGCTGAAGTTCGCGTTCACAAACATTATGGCCCACGTCGGACATAGCATCATGAACCTCGACCGTGATCGCCAGTTGTAGCGCATGGCCGCTCATGAGGCAAGCCGCCAATGCGACGACCTTGACAAGGCGTTGCAGAGAGAGACCCAGGTGCGGATGCAACAGCGATCGCAGCGGGCCGTAGGTACTGATGCCACTGCCAATGGTAGCGATGACTTGCCTACCTCAACGACTTCGGGACCGGTCATGAACACGTCCTTCCTCCACACTGTGGTAATCTTTCGTAAGGATATGAATCTGATCGACTAGTTGAATTGCATGGCGAATCTTGCGTGTCCACAAGGCGCCACTCGGTCACTAGGGCGATCTCGCCACGACGTGACTTGAGCACAAGCTCTTCAAATACATGGTCAAGGAGTGGGGCACGTAACAACCACACCTTGAGTGGCAGCCCATGTCTTGGGAGGCCTTCTGTGTGATAATGTGTAAAACCTGCACCTAACATGAGGAGGCATAGTGTGCCTTCCACAAGAGCAAGGACTTCACGCAGCTGGGTTGTGCTCGGAGCCTACTTGAACGAGTTCACTACACTCGTGGAGGGAGCAAAAAGGTTCACCGAGGGCGATAAGATCCAGACCTTCAAGAACTCTCAGTGTTTACTACTGGAGTACTTGCGTGATGGTCTGGCCAACATGAAACTGAAGGACAAGATCACCACGGCGGCAATTAGTCAAGCTAGGACAAGCTCAAGGATGTTGCACGACTACATGAGCGAAGTGTATTCGGCGAACCCGAAGCACTACTGTGATACACGGCCGAACACGCGTGCATAGAAAGGTCGCGACATGCGCATGGACGCTGCAGTGACTGGTGGGTCAGTCGGACAGCGAAGCGGGACCAAGGACAAGCAGCCTGCAAACCCTCCAGCTAAGAAGGCGGGTGGACACAAGATCTCCAACGACAAGCGTAATGATGACAATGATGAGCTGCAAGCAGCGTGTGAGTATCACAACGCAGCCTTCCGTGACGGTTTCTGCCACAACTACATGCAGCCGGGCCACTCCACGACCCAGTGCCCTGAGGCTGCTGGTGGTGGACATGAGACCGTGGCATTGGCCACAGTTGTGGTACCTCCTAGGGATGGTGTAGTAGGAGGCCGTCGACAGGGCTGTGGATAGTGCCATGGTCGCGGCAACGGGCCCGGCTATGGTAACGGACAGGGTCATGGTGTGGGTTTCCCATATCCCTGAGTGTTGTTTGTGGGGACCACTCAGGGATAAAACAGGATCACGAGTGTGGGTCACGTATTTAGATGAGGCTGTTAAAAATAATTGAGTTTTTGACAAGTTCAAATTTCTCCGTTATTTTCTCTCCTCTTGTTGAGCCTCATTCTACACTTGGTGACCGGCATTGTCTACTAAACCTTGCATCTCCAAACGAGATCCATGATTGTACATGCTTAGTGGCAGTGACACTGACCACTCTACAAGAGTTGTGTGACATAGTGATCGAAGAAAACGCACTCATAGCGATGATTTCAATCATGTTCGTTGTACCTTTGGTCGACGTTTTTGACCCAGTTAAAGTCAAAGAGTGGAATGTGCTGGCCGAATTCACACATGCCTAGAAGATTTGGACTCGACTGGGTGTATCATGGGAGATGCGGCGTCCGCCATATAAATTCCGTGTTTATCACAAACTCGGCTTGCCGTCGTCGAGTCTGTTCACTCAAAAGAGTGGAGGTAACATAATGATGCAGTTCAAAGGACATCTAACTCGTGCTCCTGTGTGCGTACTGGCTGCCATTGGAGGGGATGACTCCTTCATTAGCCTTGGATTTATCTGACAGGTAGGCCTCAAGTATGGGCCATACTGGAGGGGATGACTCCTTTATTCCACCAGAACGACCCATGGGCCACAGGATTCGGCTGCAACCGGAGGCCACCCATCCATTCAAAGTCATGTACCACCGTAGTCAAGCAAAAAAACGTCACATGATCCACCCTTTTACCTTGCAAAAGGGTAGATCGAGCCAAGTAGCTTGCCGTACGATGAGCTGATCCTTTTTGTGAACAAAAAGGACGGTGGTTTACCCATGTGCATGGACTACCGGTCGTTGAACAAGCTGACAGTGAAAAACCAATTCCCCTTCCCATGGGTTGAGGATCCATTTGACCAACCCCAAGGGGAAAAATTCTTTTCTTCCTTGGATTTGTCTCAAGATTACCGTCAAATGTGCATCACGGAAGATGATGTACCTAAAACAACATTTTGAACGCACGTGGGATACTATCAGTTTTGAGATCTATACTTTGGACTAACGAATACCCTGACAACCTTCCAAGGAGAAATGAACCGAACGTTCACCAAGCAAATCAATCAATTTGTCTTGATTTACCTGGACAATATCCTGGTTTTCTCTAAATCCATGGAAGAGCACATAGAACATCTACGCGAAGTCCTCGCGATCCAGTGGGAATATAAGTTCTATGCGAAAGTGAGCAAGTGCAATTTTGCACAAGATGAGCTTAAATAACCTGGACACATATTCGATCCATGTCGACCCACAAAAGGTCCAAGCCCGTGGTGGATTAGCCGTGCCCGGAAAATGTGGGGCATATTCGGTCTTTCCTTGGCCTTGCAAACTACTTCCAACGGTTTATGCAAGGGTATTCGACCCTGGGAGAGCCGCTAACCAGGCTCACACGAAAAGACGTGCATTGGGCTTGGAAATCTGATTACGAGAATACCTTCCTAAAAGTCAATGAACTTCTATCCACTGCACCCGTCTTAGCCCTACATGAACCATCACAACTGTGGGAGGTGCGATGTGATGCGTCGGTAGGAGGAGGTTGGGGACGCTCAACATGGTTGTCGCGCTGACGCTCTAGCCTAAAGGGGGGAGGTCACTAGCCGTGCTGACCGATAAGCTGCGGCTTAAGTCCAAATGCCGTGCACGTGTTCATGTTTAGCTGGTGATTGAAATCATTAATTTTCTTTCACAATGTTTGTTACTCACTATCTGGCACTCTCACTTGTTGGTCACGAACCGGGATGGGCTCATAATAAGTGGGGAGGAATGCATCGGGAGGGCCGGTTCGGCCCTCCCACATCGCGATAGCGAGGGGGTGGCTGCAAGCCACCCCTCGCTATTGCGATGGTTGGCCGGTGGCCAGCCACCCGCTGGCTACCGGCCGGTCGGCGTCCGGCCGGCTAGGTGGCCAGCGGCCGGTCAAGTGACCGACCAGCCACTCGCCAGCGAGCCACCAGCTGCCGATCGAGCTAGTGGGTCGATCGGCGGCCAGGATGCCGCGAGGCCTCAGGGGCTGAGGCCTGAGGCCTCGTGCACTCGCCCTCGCTCGCCCTCCTTGCTCGCAAGAGCAAGCAAGTATGAGGGATAGTGCGAGAGCAAGGAGCGAGGTGCACACGAGAAAATTTGGGGGAAAATCTTCGATCGTGCCTTGCACATGACGACTTCGTGCCGATGCATCAAAACCGGAACTCGATTTCGTTTAGCACAAACTCCGACTTTTGAAACTGGAAAAATCATTCGAACTCACGAGTTCGGGATACCCCCCCTCGTTTTGGACCCAGAACAAAGGGGCGAGGTAAAAACAGAAATGGTGGTTGCCTCCAAAGACTTGATATATTTGAGTCTCCATACACGTGTGTTTTACACTTGAGTTCTGGCTTCTCCAAGTTGAACTCACGTGTGGTCGCCGTCACTATGATTATGGTGGCAAATTCATGGAACCTACTACTCACTTCCTATCTTCTTGTGGCATGAGTATGGAGTCATCGGATCCCTACACACTCCAGCAAGATGGTGTCTGCAATCGTTGGAACTGGAAATTTGCTGATGATATCTGCACCCTCTTGAGTGCCTCTCACCTTCTCCCGCTCATCTCCTTTGAGGACATGTCATACATGACCTGGATCTAGAATTGTGTCTCTTGTGCTCCTCTTCCATGTCATCTCATCCTGTTTAAGCGCTGGTTTGGTCGTTGAGTATACCTGCGTCTTGCTCGCGTCTTAAACTACGCCACTACCATCTAGGGCTCTTTTCCTATGCGCATCTCAGAATCTTCCTTGGTGTTTCAGCCATGTCTATGGCTTGGCTTCTAGGACACTGACCGGTCACGAGCCATCAAATCCCCCAAAGCTCTCTTCTTTGGGGACTTCTTTCCTCGCTACTTGTCTCGTGTCGCTCCATCCTCCTCTCTCTCCTCGCTTCAATAGCTTAGAGAGAAGGCTTTGTCTCAGCCTTTGATCTCGCTGAGACTCTTTCCTACATTGGCACGGCTCTCCCTTCTAGTTCTCCTCCTTCCTTGTAGTCTTCCCCGGCCCCTTCCAGTGACAGTGATTCCCCTAATCCAGCTCATTGACCAAAACTTTTCAAGAGTTGTCGCCGGTCCTTACGTCCTCTGCATCTGCACCTGCCAGTGTCCTAGCACAGTCTCTTGCCAGTATCCCCACACAGCTCCCTGCCACAGTCCCTGGACAGTCCCGTGCACATTCCTCTCTTGGCTCATCTCCAACGTCTGCGCCACAGATTGTAGCATCTGATGATGCCTCAGAGCCACCTCCTGTGTCTCAGATCCCTATTGTTGGCCTAAGCCATACACACACAAAGGGAGACTTTGCTCTCCCCCTCAGCAGCCTACTTCTAAGTCCTCTCAACCCTCTCAGCACTGCACGTGCTTCGGTGCATCAACCACTATGGCTGACCCTTCTGCCAGACCACTGGTTTCAATGCACTCGGTCTTTTTGTCATTCTTGTCCATTCCAACTCTATGGTAGGATGTGCACTCATTGTTCATGAGTTTCACAATTCTCTGGAGTCCTTGGTCGCCTGCTATGTAACAACGTGCTGTGCGGCAAGTTGGCTGCCCCACTCCCTCTCAAACCTACTACTATGGGACAGGCTTGTGAGGTAGCCGGTGGTGACCTCTGAGAAAAAGCCATGCAAGAGGAGCTAAGTGCCCTTAAGGAAATAGGGGACCTTCTAGCGGGCGCAAAGCTATTTTGGCTCACTGGGTTTTTCGGTTAAAGCAAATGCCTGATGGTGAGGTCAACTGTTACAAGACTTGGCTCGCTGCCAAGGGGTTCTCTTGGATTCCTGGAATTTTGATAAGACATTTGCTCCAGTCATGCGGTACACCACTGCTTGTGCTCTTTTGATTGGCAGCATGGCTGGGAACTGGAGCAGATGGACAACATCAATGCATTCCTGCATGGGCGTCTGACAAGGATATCTATGTGGTACATCCACCGGGCTTCACTAACTACACAAAGAAGGTCAGGCGACTATGCAAGGCCTTGTATGGACTCAAGCAGTCACCACGCTACTGGAACATGAGAGGCTACCGTTGTAGTATCATGGACCCTAACCTCTTTTTGAGTGCACCCTTAGAGCCCTTCGTGGCCATTTTGGTCTACATCGACGATTAGCTCATTGGCTCACCCAGTCCCATTGGTGTCCAGGTGGTTAAATCTCTGCTGAAGCCCACATACAAGATCAAGGAATTGGGTCCAGCTCGAGTGTTCCTTGGTATGGAACTTGATCATGATCGTCGGCATCGCACTTTGCACGTGTACTAGGCTGCCTACGTTTGCAGCCTAGGAGAGTGATTTGCATCCTTGCTTGCCAACACGCCTACTGCGTCCACACTAATAAATCGAGGGGGCCAGTACCTACTGAAGTTCTTTCATCCATCACATCTGGGAGAGAAATTCAACGTCGTCAATTACCTTAGCGTGATCGGGTCTCTGATGTCTCTCTCAACTACCACGTGAGTGGATGTGGCCTTCTTGGTCAAATTCTTTGTCCAGTTCTCCCAGCAACCTTATCAAAGACATCTTGAGACAGCGCTACTCATTGTCCACTATGCGCCATCCACCGCACTTGTAGAACTGTGCTATCGAGCACATAACTCTGTGGTCATTGAAAAATAAATAGACAGTGATTGTACGCACGAAACTGAGTGATTGTAGTCCCACCAATTACATCTTTCTTGTTGGTGGGACTACTGTCTCTTGGGAGAGTGGAAAACAGGTATGTGTTGCCCAGAGCTCCAGTGAGACAAATTATGTGGTGCTCGGTGGAGGTACGTGTGAGAGTGTATGGTTATTCCACCTTCTGGAATAATTGTGTGTGTCCATCCGCTCCATCACCCTATGCTGCGACAACCAGAGCACCAAGGTAATTGCTTAGCATAGTGGCATGCATCACTCTTGTACTAAGTACATCAACATTGAGCATAACTTTATACGCGAATGAATTACTGTTAGAGAGCATCACTCGACAGCGGCATGTAGAATTTCTCACCAAAGCTCATAATAGTGGCATGTTCAAAGCAGTTGTGCACGCTGTTTGTCTATTGCATGCTCGTAATACTCCAGACTCATGTACATGCACCTTGTGAGTCATATTATCAGTGGCGTGATCGTGTATTATTCCTACTCTCATATGTGTGTGGGGTGTTCATGTGTGGGTCATGGAGACGTGTTGGTTGTGGTTTTAAGACATGCAAGTCACCTCTTGACTCTGTTCACACACACGCATTCACTACAAGTGACCAAACTGAAGTGAAACTCAAGGAGCATGTACGATTGACCATGAATCACTGGAGCCTTAGCCAAGTGCAAGATTAGTGCCTGCAACATCATGTTCTATTCTGCTTGAGAGCGTAACTGTTGTTTTTTGCATAACATGCCAGGCATCTGCTTAGCAAACATTGGAGCATCTATTCTCAGGGAGACATGCATCCATAGACGCCCGTGGCCGATGTGGCCATTTTTATTTCTGACATGCATTTTTAGATATGACTATTGAAGTGTAACGTTGGGTTCCTGATCCTACAGGACTACACTCCCGGTTGTTTCGGGATGTGAGCGGCACAGAGTATATAGGTTTGGTTGGATCCCAAGGTGGCATCTAGGCCTCACGCCGAACATCTAGCTTGGATGGCCCGGTCAACCGGCTAATAACACCTCAGTCTACTATGAATCCCTTCTTGTTACGTGCTGCTCATCTCTCAAGCTTCTAAACATTAAGCTTGGTTCATCCATGGTATAGTGAGTTTGCTCCTTACTTCTTTACTTGTCAAGTACTCTATGCTAGCAAGCCTTTGCTCCCTACACACTCTTGTTATCATAACATAGAACAATAGAAGGCAAACACTAATGCAAGTCACAAAACACGTGATATAGACATACCATCTCAGCAGCCCTATTCCCCAGTATGACATACTCAGCTTCTCATGAGGTATGTGTAATGCAGTCCTGCTTTCCACTGACCATGACATAATGGTGCCACCCACTAGGAGCACGTAGCTTGTTCGACTTTGTCCCTGGGAGCTTTAGGCCTAGTCATTGTCCGTTTAGCCGTCGACTACCAAAAAACACTACTAAAGAAAGCACAGTCCAAGATATGGTGTAGAGAAGTCATACCACACCACTTGTACTACTATGTGAAGGGTTCTTGCCTAAGGACCCTGTACGATTTGTAAAAGGATGTTGACGGTGAACGCGACGTTGGGTCGTGTAGTTGTGGCCAAGT
Source organism: Penium margaritaceum (assembly GCA_023375785.1). Taxonomy (NCBI): domain Eukaryota; kingdom Viridiplantae; phylum Streptophyta; class Zygnematophyceae; order Desmidiales; family Peniaceae; genus Penium; species Penium margaritaceum. The sequence continues at coordinate 193,322 of SZWC01001950.1, read as the reverse complement.
ACATTAGAGAGCCAATGAGGCACAAGTACAGGGTCACGTCCACCTTCTCTATCAGCTATGCTGAGGGAGAAGGGGGACATCCGGTCCGTCTATTATCATGGGGGTTGAGGCCGTGGGAACTGCACCAAGAATGTCAAAAAACTACTCCTCCACTTTGTGGGCGTAGTGAGCCTGGTGCAACAAGAGAGGGTGGCATCAAAGGTCACAAACAATATCTATCCTAAGGGTAAGCTGCTACAGCTCAAAGACATTTCATCTTAAGGCATCTTGAAGGACGCCCTCGGCCTCCTTCACAACCTCCATTGAAGGAGACACAATAAGGAGTTCGTAAACATAGAAAAGGATGTCGATGAAGTACTCAGCTAGGTGTCACAGAAAAAAGGGTGGATTCACGTCACTTAGCACATAGCCGACATGACTCAGTGTGGTAGTGATCTATTGATTCCAGCACTGGTTCATTGTTTCAGGCTGTACAAGGCTGTGTGTAAGGGTCAGACCTTGACACTGACCTTGAAGCCAGGTGGCTGGACCATGTAAATCTCCTCCTTTCTGGTACCAAGAAAGAACATATTGTTCACAGCCATCGCGTATAGCTCCAAGTCATGTTGAGAAACTACCCCAAACAGGATGTGAGCTCTTGTTATACGATTAATGAGTGCAAAGGTCTTGGTGAAATCCACACCCTAAACTTGTGAAAATCTCCTTGCTGTAAAGTAGGCGTTATGACAATATAGTGAGCTGTCAGGCTTTACCTTCTTGCAAAAGACCCAATAGGCATGTAGGCCTTCCGCCTAGGCAAGAGGTCGACAACCTTGTGAACATAGTACTCATGGATGGCTCGAAGCTCATTGTCAAAAGCAGCACTCTATGGCTTTGTGTCCTCCACCAAGAGCATCTCCTTTGACGTCCCAAAATGAGAAGCCATCAAGGGACAACTTTAGGTGGTTAAGAAAAATGCCTGAAGACTTGTTCGGATCACAACAAGATCAGATGCAGCAGTACAAGCAACCGAATACTCATGAGACACATGCTCGTGGCTGATAGGGCATGTTGGGTGCACCTTTAGTGTAGTTTCTCTCGACACTCATACCGAGAGCCTTTGTACCAGGATCACAACTCTGAACACTACGAGCGAGACGTCTGGATGCATAATCAACTGCTTGTAGAGTCCTAGACGCCAATGGTCGAAGACTACCGAGCTTGTGTGAGTAATCCAGTGTTACCACCGGGGTCCGTTGTATGGGGAATACAACAACATCGATACATCGGTAGACATCGATGTAGCATCGATGTCATGGTTTCGTCCAGTCAGTCTCGAACTCGAGCAGAGGCGGTTGCGCCACCGCCCGGTCAGCGATGAGATTTTTTTCCGCCGCTGCATGTCGGCGCCCATCGAGTTGCCGATGCACCTCAATGGGTGGTCCACGGTTTACCTTAGCTGGAGCATGCCAGCTCATCAAAGTAAGGCCCTACTTTGTTGACCTACTTGCTTGGAAGCACTTGTCCCATTAAAAAAACTCTATCCATGCAGGTTCGACTTCGAGACAATACCGTCAGTTCGGGAGAATCTTTTTTTTTAAGTTCGAAATATCTTTTTTTATGATTCCCATTCCGGTTTGTCGAAAATTTTACATATGCATGACCCCTTTTTATGGACGTTAGAAGAAGGGGGTCATGCTTTATCATGGTAAACATCACCGACGTCGCGCTAACAATGTTATAAAAGTGAGACGTTTCGACCAAATTGTAATGGTCGGCCCTCGTTCGTTTGTCGGCGCCGCACTCCCTAAAAAGTGGCAATGCCACGGTGGACGTTGTTCACCATATCTTGCCATATTCTACGACTTTTACTTTTCACCATTTTTTTCATTATCGCGCTTCACATCGCTGAACAGAACTGGTTTGCATCCCGTTTTCAATATGGATACGGTAATCACGTGTGCAATAGAATATGTCACGAGTTTGTACATAGATGCAAGAAAACACATCGGACTAGAGCACCGAATGGTGCGCTGTCCATCGAACGTACCGAGTGGCCTCAGTACAATCGAACACTGCAATCAGACCGTTGGCTCGAGCCACCTCGCGCACCAATGGCTGCTTGGCTCGCTCACCCCTCAAGCCGGACCGAGCCGAGCGGCGCTTGCGTGAACGTCGTGCTCAAGGCAGGCAGACACAGTCTCGTGGGCTGTTCGAAGTCGGGTTCGGTGCCTTAGGCACCAGGCGGCTCTCTGCCGCCTCTGGTGCCTTAGGCACCGAGCGATCACCAAACTGCGGCCGTTGCTAGCGGCCATGGCAACGACCGGGAGCAGCATTGCAACACATTCGACTGAGCTCCCCGTCTTCAACCCCCCTAAGGGTCCCGTCTGCAGGGGTGATCTCCTAACCCTAGCGCTATCGCGCCATCTCAACAAATGGCCAACGGCGACAAAAAAGGCTGGATTTCAGTGTGGATCATGCGGCTCCAAGCTCCCAGGCACCTGCGACCGTATCAGAGGCCACTTTGGCGAAGCCAACGCCAACGTCACAAAGTGCCCCAATCCGTCACCGTTGGCACGTGATGCCCTCGGCCTTGAGCGCGCACCTGTGCCAACTGGGGAATGGAGGCCTTTCAGCGCGCTGCTGTACAATGGCAAGGGGGAATCCTGGGGTACACGGGACAAGCTGGTGTCATGGGTGCGGCTGTGGGAAGAGAGGGAGAGAGCAGCCGAGCGTGAGAGGACGAGCATCACCGCCGTGGACTCCGAGGAGGAAGCAGAACGTGAGGCCAAGGCTGCTGCTACCCGCCTTGCTGCCGAGACTACTGTCGGCATCCTCAGGTCCATGCCCATCGTTGACGTCAATCGAATGGCGGGCATGCGGCAGAGCTCCATGGACAGGTTCAGTGCGCAAGCGAACAAAGAGAAATGCTAGCTCAACATCGTCAAGCTTCTGTGCATCGGCACGCTGCCCATCTCGTTTTGCAAGCAGAACATGCTCATGGAGGTGGTCTCCTCTGCCAAGCACACAACTCCGGCCTTCCGCTTGCCACACAGGGACAAGGTGGTGGAGGTGCTGCTCCCGCGGCTGGAAAAGGAGCTAGAGGCCCTGGATGAGCCGCTGAAGCAGCAGTGGAACATCTACGGGTGCAGTGTTGCGGTGGACGAGTGGGCATACGAGCAATCCCGTCAGATTTACAATGCCATGGCGGTGAACATCCAGGGGTCCTGCCACGTCTTCTCACGTGATGCAAGCGGCATGGTGCACAATGCAAACCACATGGCGAGCATGCTTGAGGCTGCCATCGTGGAGGTGGGTGAGGGCAACATCGTTGGCGTCATCTACGACAACGCCAACGTGAACAAGAGGGCCTTTGAGGACCTCAAGGAGTAGTACCTGCGGATCTTTTTCCAAGGGTGCTGCGCCCACAATGTGGACCTCATTATGAAGGACATCGGCAAGATGGACTGGGGTACGGCGGTGCTGTCAAGGGCGGAGAAGGTGGTGACGTTTTTCCGCAACAACGACATGCCCCGGTCCTGGCTGAAGCAGGAGAGCGGCGGCCGGGTGCTGCTGCCTAAGTGCAACACATGACTCGCGACAGCGCACATCGTTGTCCAGCGCATGCTGGACATGCGCCCCTTCTTGTTGAAGATGGTAAACAGCCGGGAGTGGAATACAATGGGGCAGCACCGTGAGGCGAGATTTCAGGCGTGTAAGAAGGCAGTGCGTGCCTTGGTCCGCCGGCGTGTCTTCTGGGTGTAGGTGCGGGAGATGCACGACCTGCTGAGTCCCCTGGTCGAGGTGCTCCGCATTGCGGACAATCCCAGCAAGGGGGTTGCAGACATATACGAGGGCCTGCTGGACTGCATGGAGAAGCTACGCGCACTTGCGGAGCTGAGGGGAAGCAAGCCCGCACGCGTGTGCCAGGCCCATGTGCAGTATGCCATGGGCCGCCTGTCACAACGTTGGAAGTCCGACATGGCTTGCCCTCTGTACGCCGCGTCCCGTCGTCTGCACCCATCGCACTTCGGCAACAACCTCAGCGGTGATGCCGAGACGGTCACCGCGTGGTCGGCCGTGGTGGATGCCCTTGTGCCCGAGGCCGACCACGACGCAGTCCAGGCGCAGATTCGTGCCTTTCAGAATGGCCAGACTGCAGTGGACGTGGATCCACTGAAAAACCCCAAGGTGAACGCACGAGCCAAGGCCGCAGTTCTCAAGGTGAGCACAGGTTTGTTGCCTGCGCACGAGTGGCACGAGCTCTACCTCGGTGCCATGCCTGCATTGCGCAAGCTTGCAATGAAGCTGCTGACACGGCCATGTGCATCATCGGAGTGTGAGCGCATTTTCAGTGCGCACGAACTCATTCACACTGCACGTCGCAACCGCTTGCACGTCCGCACCCTCAAGTTGCTTGTGCGTTGCAACGTGCGCCTGCGCAAGCATTACAAAGGCCGCAGCAAGCTCAGGTCCACAGATTTCAACTGGCTCTACGACAAGGACGGGTCCGACAGCGACGATGATGGTGAGCTGACCGAGCTCACCAACCTGCCTGAGGATGAGGAGGGTGAGGAAGGGGTGGGAGGAGGAGAGGACGGGGATGATGGAGAGGAGGAGGAGGAGGAGGAGGAGGAGGGAGATGGAGAGGGAAATGGGGTTGAGGAGGGGAATGGCAGCCAGGGTGGTGCTGCAGCAACACCAGCTGGAGACGGGGCCAACTACGCACGCCCGGTGCACAGTCGCGAAGAGCTTGAGGAGTTCATGGCACAAGCAGCAGCAGGCCAGCCCGCTGCTACGACAGCAACCGGCACGGCTCGGACTGCAGCCCGTGCCCGTGCAGCTGCTACAGAGAGGGCGGACCTAACTGAGAATTCAGGTGCAGCAGATGTCTCCTCTGTGACAGCAGCCCAGGGATCTGGGCCTGCTGCTGGAGCAGGCCCCAGCAACACCAGGCCAACCAGGAAGATAGCTGTTGCAGGTGCTGGCGGTACTGGCGGTGCAAGTGGTACTGGCGGTGTCGGCGGTGTTGGAGGGAAGCAGAAGAAGCGCAAGGGACCTGCTGCATGACTGTGGGGATGTGGTTGCATGCATCTCCCAATGCGATGGGAAACAATTGCCATGACAGTTGCTAAGCTTTGACATTTGGATGTTCACATGTTCCATGCTCCAGTTTTCAGTCCTATGAATGTTTGCTTTTCAGAAGCTATGGCCATGGAGCCATCATGTGTGCAACTGGAAAAATTAGAGTGGCATGACAGGACATGATAGCTAGAACAAATACTGCAGCATAAGTTTGGAGGAATGTGGAATGATGTTGCACCAAAGTGCTCACAATTGTTCAACATGGGTGACTGATATCTGGCTCAAGAGCATGAGCTCTAGCCACATGGTAATGTAGAAATGTGGCCATAGTGCAGTTCAATTAGACATGCAAATGTCAAACAATGTGTAAAACAATGTCATAGGAAATTTGTTTTCACAACCTGAGTTATGTCATTTCTAAGGTGTATGGCCCGCCTGGTCATGGGTTAGCCCATCGATGTACTATCAACATCGATGTGCCATAGCCTGGATACATCGATACATCAATGTGTCGATGTTCGAGGTACCCCTGACAACACTGGAGTAATTCGATGCTAAGGTACTCACCTTGCACTATGGAGCAGGTGACCAGGCTATAGTCGCAGGAAAGGGGAGAGGGTGCAGTTGTAGGAGACGCATGGATAGATGCATGCTCGCACGCAGGAGGAACATATGCAAGTACAGGGCTAGGTGTGCTTGAGGGGACTACAACCGGCATGGAATCAGGTGTGCTAGAGGGGATTGCCACGGGTATAGGACCAGGTGTGCTTGAGAATACTGCCCTCAACAAGAGATCATGTGTGTTAGAGGGAGTTGTCACGGGCACATGTTTAGGTGTGCGAGAAGGAATTGACACTGGCGTGGGACGAGGTGTGCTAGTAGAGACCAACAAGGCCACTGGATCAAGAGCCAAGGTTGTCAGATCGTCATCAACTGGAAACCGGACCACAGGTGAGGGGGTCTGGACGGACCCATTCACAGGTCTAGACTCCCAAATCTGCCAAGGTACCACACAAGTATGAACGTGGTCAACGGCCAATGACAAAATGTAAGACAGGTTGTAGTATGTGAGAACCTCAAAGAAGAAGGTATCTTGATACTCGACCATACGGCGCCCAGTTGGCTCCCAAAAGCTCCAAGCCTTTGAGTGTGCGGAAATGTTGAGGAAGACATACATGTGACCCCTAGATGAAACATTGAATCCATGGTGGCCCTTGATGTACTAGAGACATGCTAGAGAAAGACACAAGTGAGCAAGATGAAGTTCGGCGCGATGGCCCAGAAGGGGACAGTGTGGTAGACCACTCTAGACCTGCGTCATGTATGAGAAGCCCTCAAAGGCAAATAACTGATGGATACCGCACGGAGTTCATATAGCACAAAGCACATCCTCCATGGTCTTGTTCTAGCACTCCAACACACCATTGTACTCTGGCGAAGCAAGGGCAAAGAGCTAATGAAGAAGACCATGCTCAACAAAGAAGGTGTCCATATCGCTTAGAAACCACCACCACGATTTGAGTGGAGAGGTTAGAGTATGTGACGAGACTAGCACTTAGCCATCACCAGCCACAAGCCAACATTCACGACGGCATCGCTCTTGTGGTGGAGATTGTTGACACACCGCATCTAGGTGAAGTCTTCAGTCAGGCTGAGAAGATGTAATTCCCGATCTAAGAGTGACTCGACTGGGAGCAGACCAAGGAGGTCTGAGTGGACTAACTCTAACAAATACATTGTCCAAAATTGGAGTAACAGGAAGAACAACGATGTATCTTACCATGAGTGCAAAAGGTGCAATCTGTCTTGGGCGGCTTCTCGAAGGAACCAACGTCCAAAGCAAGGACTGGATAATTCTGAATGAGCTTAAACATAGTGTCTGAGCTCACATGACAAAGGCGGTGATGCAGCAAGCACAGGTACTCAGGGGAGAGAACTGGTGCTCAAGGGAGATAATAACAAAACAAAAAACATGCATGGATATGGGGGAAAAGGAGATGAGACACAGAGAAAAAACATGACACATAATATAAATCATCCCCGACCGAGGCACAAAGCATAGTGGCATGAGTGTCGAAGCAGTTACCATGGTAAATTCATCATTGTGCTCAACAGATTGTCCCATGTTGGTGCATGCAAGAACAGAGAGCAGAATGAGCTTAACAGCAAGAAAACAAGCACATCGCAGATGTGCAAGGGGTTGGACGGACCATCAAACCACAAAGCTCCAACTCCCTAGAAATGTAGTGACTGACCAGATCCTGTGCGGACAGACCAAAAAAATCCAACCAGACCGAGAACCATGAAGGCACTGTGATGATAGGTGATGTGATGGATGAAAATAGATATGATAGTCTAGGCACCACTTGCCTCATGACCTACCGCTGACACGAAACAACAGGCCATAAAACACTCTGCCTCTAATAGACACTCAGCAAAGGGCTCGGAATAACAAAAAACAGCTCCAATACGTGACTCGTCAATCCAGGCAGTGCAGTCAGGTCCAGTCTCATCACAAGCCAAATGAGCTCCTCCACAAGTATCATCATAGGAAAACAGACACAAGAACAAGCAATATGTAGACCACTCGGGGAGATGGGACTGGAGAACTGGGACATAGGCCTCGAAGGTGTCGCAACCACTATTGTAAAAAACAGGCTCTCTCTATGCGTGTGGGCTACCTTTCAGGCCAATGTAACCTGAAGGAAGTAACTATGGATCAAGGGGAGGAGCAGAAGCGAATCGGGCGACTCAGATATGGTAACACGGTAGAAGGTGGAGATCAGTATCACATTGTCCAGGTGTACTCAGATCATGATGGTATTGAGTTTCCAGAGTTGTGTCTCGCAGCCAGTCCCGAGGTGCATGTAGATGCTCATGGGGTAAGGCGTAGTCTGTTGCGAGCTCAGAGGGACTTTGACGGGGGGGAGCTGAACTCATGGTCGTCCTCATCATATTGGTCTCTTCATCAAGTAGTTTAAGATCCACCTTCTAGCATTGACGCTTGCCCACTCCGGTCCCATTTCCTGCCATACCCAAAAAAAAAACAACAATAGTTTCATGTAGCATAGCGTAGAGCAGGCCGTGTATCACTCTTACTAACGTCTGGACCTAGCAAGCATTGCGGGTCTGAAATTGGTTGTGGTAGTAGGGTCAAACGCCCTCCGAGTCAACCCACACCTGTAACAAATCCTCCTCGCATTCAAATCATGCATTGTGACGTAGAGGATTCTCAAAGTCCTTTGGTTGCCACTCCATAGGAAGGAAAACATCATGCTCCAGTAAAGGTAGGCACGATACATGGAGACAACCACTGAGGGGGGCACCTTGGAAAGTAGATCCGACTCACTGACGAACGTGGTCCTGATGGTGTGGTGGCACCAGTGTGGTAGGTTGTGATCCCTGACGTAGCTCATGGATCCGCTCCTCAAGCAAGAGAATCTCAGCCGTAGGTGAGTCTTCGTCGATCTACTCCTCATCCCAGGTTTCAGCCTGTATAAAGGGGTACTAAGGTCTGCGTACTGGATGATGGTCTAACTCCAACAGCTCCTCTTGGCGTCTGCTGTAAAGCCCCCAAATGCTCTCGTAGTAGATCGTAAATCTCCTGTAACGTGTTCATTTGAAGCTATTATTGATGGTACATCTCATCCCGAAAATGAAAAAGGTCATTGATCACAATCACCTACAACCATGGGTTCATAATCCCTGAAGAGGAGGAGGCTGAGTGGGCTTGCTAGCCCTTTGCCTTTGTCACCGCTTGGCGCCATGAGCGCCACTTAGTATGGTTCGGGACGCCAAAGTCGGAAGACTGAACAACCGTCAATGTTTCTCGAGGAGTTGGCGCGCTGGCAAAAAGCAATAATTCAGCCCAAACTTGACTAAGGCAATGTTGACGTCTACAGCCTCTCTACTGATGTCAGAAATTGGTTGCTCACATCACAAAGATGATACTCCAACAAAGATGCGCCACCTGCCTTGTTGGCTCAACTTGTGGACCAGGCAATCACACACACATTATAGTACCCTTCACGTTTACTGGACGCAGATCTGTCTCTTGTTCAAACCAGTTTTCCCATGGGATAACGGTCTTGAATTGAGGCACCTGATTCCAAACCCAAGTGATATACTAGACCGTCTCCTCCTAGTACCCAAAGGATAAACCAGACTCAGTGAGTAGGGTGTGGAGGGTATCGCCCACTGTGTTTCTCCCTTAAGGCAACCCCATTCTACTAGAGATTATAAGGTGCAATGTTTTTTGGGCTTGCGTCTCCTTGGAGGAATTTCAACACCTCTTGTGGCCTGTACAACCTTCTATGTCCCGCCAACCCTCGCTGACCTAGTGCACACTCAGTGGCTGCCCTCTTTTTCAGATCCTACGGTTGGCTCACGTCCCGTTCAAGCCCATAAAAGGGCTCTGATACCATGAATTATGGGCTACAAACCCAATGGGATAAATTTCAGTTTGTTTGATGGAGTGTAGGTGATTCTCGCACAAACACTACGGTTGTGAGTACCAAGCACAAAGTACAAGGGTTGCAGTCACATGCGAGCCTCCTGAAGTGGATTAGTCATGCTAGTCGCGGCTCACCCGTCGGCCGGCGGGCAAAGCTCGTTGGTAAGCGACAGGGCTGAAGGCAGATTTTCCCAGAAGCTGCACAAAAGAGTGACAAAAGCCACAATGACCTAGGTTTGGCTAAAAACATTCAAGAAGTAACCCGTTTTATTTGAGTCCTAGAGAACCATCAAATCAGTGTCTACTATAGGTCTCAAGCCATAGAGGTTATAATGTGTTGAAGAAGAGGCAAGGATTCATGTAGGCAATCGACTAGGAGCATGCATGGGTTGATGGCTGGCGGAGTACTCGAGGTAGGGGAATGGCGAGTCCAACTATAGAGATGGGTTGGCGCATGTCTTCGCAATCAATGTGGAACACACCGACCTCCGGGTCCGCATGCCCTGCCCAAGGACATCCACAAGAAGATTCATAGAGGAAGGGTTATCATCATTGGGTCACACCACCCAGCAGCCCGTTACAATGTAGCAGGCCATAGGTCCATCACGGGGATTTTCCTAGCTACTCGTCGCTCAACCTCCATACTCAGGATGTACTCCCTTTGGAGCATTGCCCTAAGGAATTTTAGTTACAGCCACTGTGCAGCACCGACAAAGATCACCGAGGTGCTCTTCGAGATGTGGGCAGATGAAAAGGTGGTCGTGCCATACTTTCTGAGTTACCACCTGATAACTGATCCCTTTCAGGTTCAGGTTGAAGCACATACGGTGTGAGGGCTAGCGCACGCCATTCCATGGGAGATGGCAGTGGACTTCTGGTCGTTTTTTGGAGACCCTTGGGATTGGTGCTTGATTTTACATGAGCAGCAAATGGGAGCTTACTATTCTTTATGGAAACTCGTGCAACCAGGTCGTGCAACATCATTGAGTTCAACACCCTCCGTCAGGAGATGTTCGAGTCAGAGGAAGACTACTAGAGAGGTGCCATGCGCCTCTATCCCTGGATGGGGAAATTGGAGCCGTCGCAGCACCGGGCCATCACCACCATCATGATGACAACGCACCTGGACTACACCAATATATATCAACTACAGATCAGCACACTGAAGTCCTGTCTGACCAGATGGAGCTGCTTACATCCCCGCAATGTCTCTTTCTGGGGAAGACAACCACCAATGAGGCTGCATGAGCACACTACTCCAGCACCCTTGCAGTAGTGATGCGGGCAGTTCGTCCACACGCTCCCCCATCCCCTCTAATCATTCCTCTTCTGAGTCAGCATCAGTCCGTTACAAAAGCTGCACATGGGAAGTAGAAGAGGCGCAACGACGAGCAGAGGATAGGGGGCTCCCGCGGCCAATGGTATCAAATGGCATTTCAACTACTAAAATTACGGGAATTTCCACAAGTTTACCAAGTGCACTGTTCCATCCCTCGACTGGGGAGAGATCCTTCTTGGGCTCTATGAGGTACACGCGTGTTCTCTTACCTCTCCTAAGGCTGGTCACACACAGCCATGACAGCAGCGGACACCACATCCTGGCCTGGTTGTACTTTGGACAACATTGAAGAGGACCTATCATTGTGGAGTTTTGCCAGCTATTGAGCCTTCCTCTCCAGGGAGGTGTGAGTGTGATAGCATTGTAGAGTGGGTCATAACCAGTTTTTCATGTGTTCTCCGTCACCTGTGAGGAATGTTGGGGCCTATTCTTGGGGGTGGTGATATGTAATACTGCATCAGTTGATGAGTCACTTAAAGGCATGGTTTTTTGTTGGCATCGTTTTTCTACTGACCATCCAGCACACTCAGAGTGTTGTGTGGTGAAGCCAAATTATGAGCCAAGCAACACCTGTACAATTTGTTTCAATGCCACTCATCACATGACCTGTCGTCGCTCTGACTTCTTTGTTCTCGGTCCACTTAGTTTGTTCTCTGAGCACCAGGTCTAGCCAGGCCCATCCTGTCCAGGGGATCGATCTGACCTCTACACTTATGAGCCACGCAACACTTGGTAGTGCAGCCAGATTAAGAGCCAAGCAACAACTGTATGATTTGTTTTGATGCCACTCATCACATGACATGTCGTCGCTCTTACTTCTTTGTTCTCGGTCCACTTGGTTTGTTCTATGAGCACCGGGTCTAGCCAGGCCCATCCTGTCCAGTGGATTGATCTTACCTCTACACTTATGACGCACTCTTTGTCTCTCGACATTAGCTCAATCTTTGCTCCATTCATGCCTACACTAGGATGGGACTTGCTATTGAACTCTCTGTTGACTCTTCTATTGTTTTTGAGTGATACAACGTCTAGGTTATCCATTGTGCCTCTATTATGGATGACACGTACACATTGCTCACTGCACATCCTCCTTCCTCCTCCTCCATGTTCCCCCACTGCCCATGTTTTTGTACCCAGTGTGCTCTCGCTAGAATAGTGGTTTTTTGGTAGACGCCTCTACCATATGAGCAAGAAAAATGTCCAAGATCACCGCATGCAGCCAGTCCTTGGTCTTAATGTGGCTTCTCTGAAGAACCTACTCAAGACAACAAACTCTTTTGTATTCAGAACAGGATGCATTGGTGCGCCTACCATGAATCCATCTCCTGGGCATGGTGCACATTGTACTCGGTGCACTCGGACCTTCTCCCTCCCCTCTGGATTTTGGTCTTGCTCCTCACAATTATTGATGAATTAATGCGGATGTGTTGGGTGTATGGCCTTCGCGACAAGACTGACACTGCTTTGGCTATCACCTGTGACTGGTCATGGGTAAATATTAGTCTTGTCACACTCTCCACGATTTCTGCTCTAATCACGGTGGAGAGTACCTCGGCGGGATGGAGAAGAACTTTGTATAGCACAATGTCTTCCACTAGCACTCTAATCCTGCCACACCCAAGAAGAGCGTGGTGTCTAAGCTCTTGAACCACACCATGGAGGACACGGTTTGTGCCATATGTGTTGAGTGTGACCTTCTATAGTCCTTCATTTGCGAGTGTTATACCTACATGACGTGGGTCTAAAACTGCCTACTACATTGACCCTTGTCAAACCGTATAATTTCATGTAAGATATTATTTAGCCACCATGTTGACCTTCAACTTGTGCGTATCTAGAGCTCCTCCCTCGCCTATGCCTAGCTTATAGAAGATAAGTAAGGCATCAAGCTCTAACCATTAGGCCGCATGTGTGCTTTTGTTGGCGTGGCCCCACAGTCAAAAGCCTTAAGATTCTACGACCAGGAGGCTCTCACCTACTATGACTTTTTAATATCATCCTCCTATCCTCTATCTACTCTCTTGGATATCTTTCTTTAAGATGGACTAGAGTGTCCAGATCATTGAATGGGTCCGCTTGGGCCTTCCAACCTATCAGTTTGTCATCACCCATCCTGGATTCTACCATTATCACCGTTGGGCATGTTGGCTCTTTTTTTCCTCCACGCCTACACCCGCACTTGTATTTGTACCTATGCCTACATCTATACCTGTGCTTGACGCTATGCTTGCATTTGTGCCCATGCCTTTCCCTACGCCTCCATTTGCGACCACGCCTAATCTTGTATATGCATTCATGCCTGTGACTCATCCCACACATGCACCCACCTCACAAGTGCATGCCCCTTCTGAGCCCACACGTGGATCTCCGCTCAAATGAGTGCTCACTCCGCTTTTTCCTGCTCTTATACCCAAGGTGGACACATCATTCACTCATGAGCCCGGATGCCACCTTCGTACATGGCCATCTATGGTACAGTGTTCCTCCACCTCCACCCAAACGGTTGATTAGTAACGCTATATTTTCCCCTACTGTCCGCATGACCACGATCCATGGACACTTGACCATTGCGGCTCAACATGATAAGGAGCTCGACAATATGGATGTGAAAAATGTTGTAAGCTAGAGAGTACCAACAACACTGGTTTTGGCTTGATGCTTCCTTGAATGAAAAATCTAACCGTGGACTTAAAATCTAGAGGAATAATTGTGGAAGGTCGATCCAAGAAAGGAGGCAATCCATTAAAGATTGAGGAAGTTACACACAGCCAAAGCTCAGACAGGTCAAGGGAAAATAAGTGAGAGGAATTTATCCCCAAGGACCAGAGCTTGACCCCCAGAAGACCCAATGAGGCCAAAACACGCTCAGGGACATCATTTGTTGATCAATAAATAATCAATGATGGTCAAGGGTGCTTCAAAACTGCACCTCGATGTGCTATTACCAGCCAGGGAATTTCAGGCGGCCATAACCGTTGCTAGTCGTGTCGCCAACTGCAGTTTTCCATGGTTCATAGAAATGATCATATCTTGGTTGTTCCTTCGTGCAATGATGCAATACTTGGTATGCTGGAAATTTTGAAAGATGAGCTATGTGAGTTCGGTACAAATATATCCATCCATGGCCCAAACAGGCCCACATGTGGCTCGGTCACCTTGGGTTGCATGGATTATGTCACCATGTATATTGTGTTTTGGATGTGGACATTTCTATAACAAGTATCCAAATTCACCACGCAGAGCCCCATATTCTCACAAGACAATCCTATACTTCTTGATAAACTGGAAGATGTGCAACAGCCTCCCTTCAGTCACCGTTGCCACCGGTTGGTGCTTGCATCCTTTGGTTGTTGTTGGCAGACCACACCCGGCTTACAAATGTGTTTCTCCATGAAAAGCTGAACGAGAAGATTTACTTGGTCCAGCCTCCAAGATGCGATGATGGTATCAACGTCTAAAACTTCCACCATATCCTCTATGGTCTCAAGTAGTCATCGCGGTGCAAGAACAGATCACATGCACACTGGAGGAAACTAGACATCTTTTGGAGATGCGTATCAATTTCTATTTTCCTATCAGGTATGTGGCCCCTTGACCACCATCATTTCCTTTACCGATAATATCCTAAACCATGTTTCAATGCGTGGAGCTCATGAAGGAGGCCAGCGAATTCCTCTAGACTACCTATGTGATAAAGGAAGGAAGTGGGACCTATATTCTTCTTTGGGATGGAAATTGTTCACAATTACAGACGATATATAATGTTGCTTCACCACGCATGGTATGCGCAGGCTGATGGAGAGCGCTTTGTAAACCTCTTGGATGCTATTCCTATAGCCTCCAAATCCTACCACACCAGATGGGCAAGATGTCCTTAAGGTAATGACCTGGCATGGTTAGAAATGGTAATAGATGCGACCGTATAGTGGCGCATCATTAGCGCATTGATGTACTATAACCATTTGGCCCAACATTTCCTTTGTCGTCAGCCTTCTTGAACAGCTTTCATATTGTCCATGGAAAAGAGCTTTGCATGCGGCTATGCGTATGGTACATTACATGGTTTCCACCCCATACATTGAGCTTTGCTTCTCCCAAGAGTTATTGGTGGTCCTTTATGTCTTCACAAACAACAAGTTAGCTTGGAGCCCTGATGGAAAGATTTTAATATAGCAAGTGTTCTTGGTTGATGGCGTTTTCCCGCCATGACACAAGTGCAAGCTAGGTTGTATTCTTTGTAGCTTGCTTAAGGCATAATATGTTAATAGACGCTTGGCATGTTGGATATTTTCCATTACCGTATTTAATTTGTATGTTGTGTCAGTTAGTACTCTGCATTTGCCTGAGCTATTAGAGTGATCTCACCATTACGGAAAATTATACTTTATTTCATGCACACACAAAGTACATTGATTCGGAGCATCATTTTGCAAGTGAATTGGTACAATACTAGGTTGTTTTCATCATTTGGGTTGGTATAATATGTGCAGTGGGCCGACTTATAAATCAAGAAAAACGCACGTGAAACGTTTGGAGTAGCCATTCACTTTGTCACACTTTGTCCCATTTCAATCAAGCATTTGAATACGTCCAAAATCCTAGCTGGGAGAAATGACCTTCTGATCATCGCGGAAATTAGTGGCATAGTTCCCACCTGCACCGGCCATGGAGCCTAGCACACTCTTTTCCTCTGTGTATAACTTAGTGGGCCATCCATTAGCAGTGTGGCTCCACCGGTGGTGGCAATGTCAAGACAATCGTTCCAGGAGTAATCAGATTGAAGTGAGAGATGGACAATGTGGAATGAACATGTCCAATAGTGGCAGAGTGGGTGTCTGTAGAAAAAGAACCATGGTGACACAAATGACTGCTAGATGGATCAGGATGTCCAACTGTCAGAGGACAAGAGCACATGTCAGGTGGTCCACAAAAAAATGATTCTTCTAGAGGTGAAAAAATGTTATAAATTGCCATGTGCCATTTTCAGTCTTGCTCCTCCTCAACCATCACCTCCTCTTCGACCTCCTCCTCCTCCCACTATGTCTTGCTGCATGAATTCTCTTTTGCATAGTGGCTATTGGTGGGGTTGCTGAAGAAACAGGCGGTCATTCTGAGTAATCTCATCCAATGTGGCACGCTCCTTTTTAAGACGGATTGCCCTTGCAATATCCAACAAGGTGTATATTGGTTCGGAGACCCAAGATCTTGGAGTAACAAGAATTGATGTTCCTTCTTGGATTTTACCTTGATGATGAGGTGGGATTGAGGGTACAAAGAGTGGCTTCCAAGGCTGAGATGGAATGCAGATGGTTGAGGGGGACAGCGCTAGCCTAGAGGTCATGTGCAAGGGCCAAGAGATGCTGCTAGGATTGAGAAATACTGTGCAAAGCCAGAGGGGGATTTGTAAGCCAGTATGTTTTGTAGGGGATAGAGAGGGATTGTTGAGGGTAATGAGAGAAGGGGGGGGAGGGACACCAAGAGAAGGGGGGGGGGGGCAAGGGAGCCAAAGATCAGGCTTCTAGCTTGAAAGAAATTCTCATGTATGGATGAGATGCAATAAGAGTTGTACATGGTGACGTCACTCCCATGCGCATGTCAAGCGGGAGGTGAGACTCGCCTCTACCATGGGTTTGAGCCATACCTTAAAAAATTATTAGGAAGTGGCTACTGTTGGAAATTCCTGGTAGCATGACTCCAACGTGGTCAAAGGATAAGATTAGATAGACATGCATAACGAATGATGCCTTACAATGCATGCTTGGGAATCACTCGTCCCAGAGTGAATGTGGACAGGGATTTCATACCAAAACAATATTCGGTTAAGGTCACATATACCCAGTTTTCAGAACAATATAGGTGATATGCCAATGTTACACACAAATTAACGCATATGACAATGTCGCACGAGAAATAACGCAAATGAAATTGCCGTACATAAAATAATGCATATGCCAATGTTACACGGAAAATACCTTAGGAACCCATAAATGCTCAAACAAATGCCATGTTCCTGCCACATACCATGAAGCATTGATGCATGACATGATTTTTTTCATTCACTATGTCTCAAACGAATGCACCATTGCACTTTTTTTCATGTCAGGTCCAAAACACATGCCGTGACCCAGCATGAAGAAAGGGGTGGGCAGCTAGTTGATTTTGTTGTGGAGTTTGGGTGGATGGTTTCTTTTGTAACGCATGGTGGATCGATGGTTTCTTTTCTTCCGAACCACGGGTGGATTGTTACTTTTCTTCGGAACGACGGGCGTATCAGAGTCACACTTAGCGTTTTATAGGTATCTGGGATATTTCACCAAGAAATATTTCCAAGTGAGATAACTATACAACAAGTAAAAGTGATTTCCAGGAGCTAGGAAGACGCTTCATGTCGTGTCACCAACAAGGAAAATTGTGTCTATCGTGGGTGTGAGACATCATGTGTAGCAAACAAGACATGCCTGGTACTCATGGTCATACCAAGCAAGTCATCCAACAATACAACAATGTTGGCAATAATGTGACTGAGCTTCTTGATATTGCTTTTGTGTTCTTCCGCATTGGTAGACCATGGCCTATTCAATATCCTTACCCTTTTAGGTAATGGAATATACAAGAACGAGTGCATATGTCACACACACTTCTAGGACAATGTGGTATATTCCGCAAGCATGTGATAGCATTATCGTTTATTGCTATCCCTGGTGCTAATCCCTAGGCGTCAATGCATTGGATATCTCACTTGTCGTTTGTTTTTGGAACTATTTTTAATCATAGCGAACATGCTCAGCCCATGCGGGTAACAAGAACACTTTCTATGAATTTGTAACGCATGGAATAGAAAAGGTCCTAGTTGCTATACATACACATCAACGCATGTCTTTCTCTCGACAACACCCAGCTTTGGAACTCTTCCGACAACAAACATAAATGTAGAATTGGCACTATCCATGGACACAGTAGTAGCTACAGTTGCGACATTTCTAGAAGCAACGGTTGGTCAAATTTTTTTAGCAACAAATGCGGTAACTAAACAGAGGCACAGTAATCTTCACCGATTTCTTACTGACTATAGATATATCAATGAAGTGGTAAATCACATCATGTTCTAGTAAGCAGAAGAACCAAAGAGAATGGGCGTAGCACTATTAGAAAATGTTTAAGCATCCTACCAACCAGAAAACATATAACAACAAAAATAGCCAAAACATAAAAAAGAAACAACTAAAGCAATCAGAGTTGCAGTAACAACAACACTAAAATTTGTATTCTTCCAATCACAGAAGAAGCAAAAATATAACTAGAAGGAGCATCATTTTGTGTTCTCTCTAGTGAAACAATAACAACGTGATGTGTGACGGTGCAATGTGTACTGTTGATTATTTGCATAGATACACAATAACTATAGCAAAGGCACAATGGCCCAATCCATATTGTCATCGTCGTCATCTTCGTCATCGTTACTATTATCTTCATCATCGTCGTCATTGTCGTTGTTGTCATCGTCATCATCAATAGGAGTAGCAACCGTGATAAAATAATTATCCAGTGACAAAAGCAATAGGTTTATTCACAGGAGTTGATTGAATATGATAGGAACACCATCAACGGCCACAACAGCTACGACACAAACATAAATGTTACAGCAAATTCTTGTTCCCAATGCCACCAATTACAACGACGTTGTATCCACAACAGCAACAGTAATAGTAGCTAGAAAATATTGGATATTTTCTAATACATGAGAAATATTAGAAGCTAGCAGTTCTTGCTACGAGAGGAGGAATGGTATTTCTAGAGGGAACACTAGCTTGGTGGAACAGACGACACTCCCACTTCTACTACTAACGTTTCAGTAAGCAGCTTGCCTACAAACAGAATGCAAAAAAAACTACTTTGAAGATTGACTACTAATGTTGCTTTGAAAGACAAGCACCATGAGGAGCAATAAAGGAATCAATAGAAAACTGTCACTTGGCAGTGGTTGATGTCTCCTTAGCTATGTTGGCCGATGGAGTGATATACCCATTGTTACTGTTTGGGTTACAAATGCAATGGTATCCTGGCTATAGCTACTATAAAACGGATGGTAGGAGTAGATTGGCAGCGTGAGAAGCATCAGGATTTGTCCACGTTGCTACCACAACCATAACTGCAGCAGTAGTAATCGCGGTTTTGATATGACGAGGTTACAAGCCGACTATAGAGCATGAGAAGATTAGCGGCAAGAGAACGAGAATTTTGCTTGTGGTAGAAGGGAAAGAGAGGGAAAGATCAACTTGACCCACGGTTGTTGTTGGTGGCAACGGGTGCCTCTATTCGCAAAATTTACTACACGTTGTTTTGGTGGCCTGTTATTGCTACTATGAAAAAAACACAACTCAGGACGCTGGCAGAGACACAAATAACTCGAGACTCGAGCTGATCAGTTGAATCCAAGATGGGCACCAAGATTGTACACGTGCCCCGTGTACAGCGGAAGGCCGAGGACATTAGTAAAAACGAGTGTTGTTGGCAGCCGCTAGTGTTGTAGGTGCTACGCCTAGCATTGTCGTGGATGTGATGACGGGTGGAGATACTGGCTCCTGATAGTTCGTGTCCATTGCGAGACGGTGGAGATGGTTTGGATAGGTTTTCCTCTCACCTCCTTTCATACCAGTAGTTAAGCGAGACCTGTGAGAGGGAGATAGGCGAGAAAGAGAGAGTCAATGGTGCCATGTGTCCTTGCTCATGCCTCGCCTCACGTCAAAAGTGAGGTGGGCTTTGCCATAACTCCATTGCTGGAGGGAACATCTCTCAAATTAAGCCAAGATTGGTAGCAATTTATACAATTGGATTGCATAACTCCCCGAGGATCAAAGACAAGGGGCCATACACACGCATAACAAGTAAAACGTGGCACACGCATCCCAAGATACTCCACATCATCCCAGGGTGTATGCAGGCATGTATGGAAGTCGTGATCACCGGAGCAATATCAAATTGGTGGCAAGTGCTACTGGCACTACGATCTGCTCACGTCGAGAGATGTACAACTAGAAGAAACTCCGTCATCAAGCGTGTGAGATGCAATCCCTGCCACCACGTGTGCGTGGCTATAGCCAAGAAACACTCATTGTGAATTACATCCACGTTGGTTTCACTCACGTGCATGTAGATGTGTGTGTGGATTCGGGTGGAAAAGGGCCGTATTGGCTTAAGTATGACCAAAAACCAATAATCACCGTCAATGGTATATGACTGGGACATGGACGGCACAAGTGCGAACAGAGAGTGTTTTATGGAAAAACAAACACACAAGTTGTAGGTTGTACTAAAGGTTGCTTTACAAGAACATTTAATGGACAGTGCCGTAATGTTGACAAACGTGCCACGTTTGCACACGTAGTGGTCGCAATGCACATGAAGTAGGCGCTGACTCAAAATTGGAGTTATCCGACTGTCTTCACGAGCTTCACTGGATGCAGCGAGCTATGGTGGTTCTAAGTTCGATGGAGTAATGGGTTTGAAGGCCATGGAAAAAACTCCACGGAGAGGAGGAAACCTACCCCCACATGGGTCACGAAGGTACATTCGTGAAGGGAGTGTGCATGTAGTAAGGGATGATTCTTATAAGAATGAAATCAAATGCTTAAATGATCCTAGCTACCTAAGACCCCTCATTTTCCAGGTTGATTGTAAGAGAGTGTGGACACGTTCAAACATCATAACAGAAGAAAAAATAGACCAAAGATTTGAGATTTCTACGCGGTTTTATGCAAGCTCAGAATCATACCAAGACTCGGAAAAAGAATGCGCATGTATTGATCACAAGGAACTGTAGCATGTTCGAGAAGGGGGCATAAGATATTCTAAACGTAGGGGAAAAACAATGGTATTAGAGGAATTTATAAAAATTTCACACATTGTTTTATGCTAGTGGCGAATTGGGAGTATTTCAAAGAACAAGTACGACAATTTTAGAGGTCTAAGGGACTTGAATGCTTCATTGACGTGACCTGCTTAACATGGAAAGTTGGTATCTTCCTTTTGATTGTTCTATAATAAAATAAACAATTATTTGGTCGATTAGATGCTGGTTCTGGCTTGGGGGAAGAGATGTTTGAAGAGAAGCCTTTCTTTTGTGGTGCCACCAGTGTTTTAGTAGCATCTGGTTTTCGGTGGGTTTCGACCACAGAGAACAAATTCTGTGCGCTAGTTCATCTAAGGAAGGTGCCAACTCTCGCATATTCGGCGACCCAAGGATGCCTTGTGGTGGCCCTTCCCGAACAGTTGTGGAACATGACCGGCGACCATGCGATGAGAATAAGATGTTTGGTCCTGTTGATGCCACCGCCGCAGCCTTCATGCGAGACGAAGACTGCACACCAACTGCGACATGTTAAACGGAATCGGTCGACAAAGGGGAGAACATTGGCGAACGGCTTTCGCCATGGTTATGCAGGCCGTTGCCGTCGCTGCGACCGTCGTTGCGATGCGACAGCTGGGCGCGGCCGTTAGCTGGGACTGCGAGTGTGGGCGAAGCAGGTGTGGAGGGCGGCCGCGGAACTTTCGTCGCTTTCCCGCCACCATGCCTGTGGGTTTGCTCCGTTTTGGCGCCGGGAGCCAGGGCCATGTAATTTTAACCTCCGTAGTGTGCACATGAACTCCGGTTTGAGCATGTTTCATAGCATAAACTGCAACTTCGTGGAGTGGCTGGGGCTTCGTTGACAACGCCAAGTTCCACGGGCGTACGCGCAATCGTTTTCGACCGATGACGTTCACAGCCATGGTCATATTACGCAGCGGATGCATCTCATGACATGGCCTCACCACTCACACCAACCGCCGACAATTGGGTCGGAGAGAGCTTGGCACCGTACGAACAGGGCAGTCTAAAAGATGAGAATGTTCCGTTCTGCACAACATGATTCACAGGAAAGAGATTTGGTTTGACAATCCTTTGTGGATTGTATCCTGTGCTCCATGTTATCCTGGTTGGAGTGTCAAACCCCTTCATGGAGCCGATAACGATGTCACAACACATGTTTCTGCCCGTAAGTAGAGAGAGGCCAGCTGGTAGTAGAACGATTTGAGGCATGTAAAAGTTTAATCGAAAATGTACGGTATGACGGCGTCCTCGGGATATTCGTTACCCGGACACGCGCATGATGTCGTGGCGTCCGCCCGTTGCTGCCTGCGTGCGAGCGGCAGTAAAAAGCCACGGCCCTTCACTTTGAGCACACCCTGTGTGGTTGGGTCATTCTACGGAAGCGGTTGCAAGGTTTTCTTCCGAGTCTCTCCGCTCCTGTGGCCACTGGTGATTTCTGGCGGGCTGCTTTCCTCTCACGTCGTCCCATCAGCTGACTTTCCCAACCCGTCACTCTCTAGTCAGACTCTAGACAAGCCACCATGTCGCTCCGTCCAAGTGCGCGTACAGAGGCCCGCCGGAGCTCGTACAAGCAGGCGGTGAGCGCCGATGAGGCCCGAAGGCGGCGTGAGGACAACATGGTGGAGATCCGGAAGAGCAAGCGCGAGGAGAGCCTGTTGAAAAAGCGCCGCGAAGGCATGCTGCAGCAGCAACAACAGCAGCAGGCGATGTCAAGCCAATCGGGTCTTGATATGTCCTCTGCTGCGGGTCTCGCTAAGGCACCGGCAGCGAGTGTTGAGAAGAAGGTTCGTCTACCTTTGGGATGGGGTCAGTGAGGATAACGGTCGACAGTCCCGACAATTGGACGTCTGAGTCTCTTCTTAAAGCAACGACGATGTACCACCTTAGCTGTTGTGGACTCAATACCTTTCCTCCTTCTCCAGCTTTCTTGACGCCCCTTGCTTTCTCGAGGGAGGTGGGGATGAAGCCGCGGATTGACAGATTCCGCAGTCGTCAGCTCGGTTGGTGCACTCTGCGAGGTGTTCCTCACTCCTGTCTTCTCCGAAACGTTTAGGCGGCCTCTCCCACGTTGCTGGTGATTTTTGCACTGGGCAACTGTTGGCGTGGACGAGTGGTGGCCCGCGCATCCCAGGGTGATTTAGGTGCTCGTCTCTCTTATTATCGGTGATCTTGCAGTTGGAGAGTCTCCCGGCTATGGTGCAAGGCGTATGGTCAGAAGATCCGCAGACGCAGCTGGACGCCACCACTCAGTTCCGAAAGCTGTTGTCGATTGGTAAGAAAGCGCATGCCCCGTTGACTCGAAGCTTGCCTGCTGCGTTGAAGATTCGACTTTCTCTGTAACAAGAGTTTTGTCACGAACAGCTTCTTACATGTCTTCTGCTGGATCCCTGTGGAATGCTGTAAGGTGTGCCCTCACGGGGAGCTGTCCTTGCTCCGAAGATTTGATGGCGATGGACTAGAGTCACTCGGCTGCCTTTGTACCGTGGCAAACCAGAGCGCTGAAAATCGCCGAGATTATAAGCTGGTGGGGCACGCGCAAGTGTCTGTTCTGCTCTTTCTATGAGGAAACCAGCAGTGCCTGCCCTCCGCACAATGTTATCCCCATAAGTAATTAACATTCTTCACAGCCCTCTTCCATCGTCGTCAAGAGTAGACGTCAGCCGGGTTGAAGCGTGCTTCACTAGTGGAAGGCTCTTGGTCGCCGATTGCAAAATCTTTGCTGCCTTTTTGGAGCTTGCTTCTGCAGGCACTGCCGAGCCTGATGGCTCTGTTTGTGACCTGCCTGACGTCCACTCACTTCACGCTTCTGTAAGGCTTCCCTGCATTAAATCCTGGTCCTGTTGTGGCGGCCATTGAGTGTGCAGAGCGGAGTCCACCCATTGAGGAAGTCATCAAGGCTGGTGTTGTTCCCCGCTTCACCCAGTTCCTGCAGAAGTATGACTTCCCTACTCTGCAGGTCCGTACCCTTCTCGCTGGGGTCAATGGCGTTCCGCGCTGGGCTCACTGCTGTCGCTCAATGCCGTTCTGCAGAAATTTGTTATGTTTCGCGAACACCGCTCTCGGCTTTGCAGTTTGCCGCGTCCGAGAGGTTCCGAGAAGGTGTATGTACTCTGAGGGGACAATTGTGCTGCTTTCTTTGGTGGTCCATGTTTGGGGCAAGAGCTGCAGGTCGCCTCTGTGGTTCTCTTTCTTTTCCTTAAGCAGCGCAAACGCCAGCATGCAGGTTTAGTAACAAAGTTATTTGGGACAGATGTCTACGTGGAGAGCAGGCCCTCTGGAGGCACCTTCTGGTGTGCTCTTGTGCAGGTTTCGGTTTGATGGTCACTCTGGATTTGACAGCTGTAAAGATGAACGATGTCTTGCCTGTAAACGTCCGCCGTGTGCCTCCCCCCTTGTATTTGGTGCAGTTTGAGGCGGCATGGGCGTTGACCAATATTGCTTCTGGAACGTCTGAGCATACGAAGGTGGTCATTGAGCATGGCGCTGTCCCAATCTTTGTGCAGCTGCTGAGCTCGCCCAGTGACGACGTGCGGGAGCAGGTCCGTCCGGCACTTGGAACTGTGTTCATTAGCAAGGGCAGATCTTGTTTCAAGTCGTAACAGGGATAGCTACTGACTGCCGCGACCTCGATCAATGTGTGACGTAGCTTCTTTGCCCCCTCCTTCACTTTACTCGCTCCCCTGCATTTGTTCCACAGTGGTGATGTGAGACAGGACTAAGTTGTGCCCTCCGTGAAGCTTGTCTTTCAGCCGCCATCTGCTCTGACAGACTTCAGTAATTGCTGTTAATGGAGGCTGCTGCCTGTGCTCCAAACCTTCTTCCTATGCCTTCTGCTGCTGTTCAGGCTGTCTGGGCCCTCGGCAACATTGCTGGTGATTCGCCGAAGTGCCGCGACTTGGTCCTGTCTCACAACGCACTGATGCCGCTTCTGGCCCAGCTGAATGAGAATTCAAAGCTCTCCATGCTCCGCAATGCCACGTGGACCCTTTCAAACTTCTGCCGCGGAAAGCCCCAACCACCTTTCGAGCAGGTGCGCTCAGCCACCGTAGGACTGATGTGTCCGGGGTACTGGTGGTTGTCTGGGTCAGACTTGGCTTGCTCAAGCTTATGATTTGTCCATAGCAATCAAGAAGGAAGAACTTGATGCATTCTGTAGTTTTCTCGCCTAGAACGGGTGGAGGAAGTGGTTTGTGTGCATCCCTTTTCTCTCTTGGCCTTGTCTCCACCTCCCCCACTGCAAGCTGTTGTGCACACGGGTCATGAGCCACTCTGAGCTTGTCTTTCACGTTGTATGAAACTGTACCATTCTATGCAGTCCAAGCCGGCTCTCCCTGCTCTGGAGCGACTGATCCACTCGACAGATGAGGAGGTTCTTACAGATGCGTGCTGGGCGCTTTCCTACCTCTCAGACGGTACAAACGACAAGATTCAAGCTGTGATTGAGGCCAATGTCTGCCGCCGCTTGGTGGAGCTGCTCCTGTGAGTCACTCTTGCTGCCCTTGCCACACCATCATCCAGATCATGCAGGACGCCCATTGTGCCTAACGCCAGGAATGTTGAAGGAGGTGTCTTTCAAGCTTCCAGTCTGGGGTTTCGAGTCAATGACGACGCAGGAAAAGGAGGACAGTACTTCTGGGTGTAACTGGAGTGAACTGATAGTGCTGACTCCTCATCAGGCGCCTCTTCTGCAGTAAAAGGAATTGGGGATGAAAAGAAGTTTGTGTTCGGGCGAAGACAGCCATAGTGAACCTCGGTCTCCACACCAGAGATGTTGACTACAACGTCCAGCCTCTTATGGTTTTTCCTGCTGGGGTGGTGTGGTTTCAATCGTGGGTTTCCTGTGTTGCCCCTGTGATTCCTGATGTGTTTGTCCTCAGGCACCCCTCTCCATCAGTGCTCATTCCAGCCTTGCGTACAGTTGGTAACATTGTCACTGGTGATGACCAGCAGACCCAGGTGAGTGGTCATGGGCTTGAGTGGCCTGAGTTTACGGTGAGTTATCTTCTGGAGTGGTCATTATGTGCTCAAGGCTCATCGTCATGCATCCAGCTGATTCCCCTGGACTCCAGCCCCACCTCTCGCCTTTTAACATCATCTCCCCCCCCCCCCCCTCCCCCGACAGCACAATGTGTTTCTCATTGATCCCTGTGCCTGTGGGCCGATTCTTTCTTACATGAGGAGAAGGTGATGAAGGAAGCGTTTTCTGTAGTCGTCGAGTGTTGAGTTGACATGAGGTACATGTTCAGTGATCGTAAGAAAATGTCCCTGTTCCCTTGTATCCCCCCCATCCCTCTCCCTCTGTGTCTTCCTCCCTCCCTCCCTTTGTCCCCTTTGCCCATCCTGATATCTCCCTGTGGTGCCAGCTAGTGTGCATTTCAGTCATGATGGAGCACTGCTATGTGGTTGGAAACGAGCAGGTGATCATCAATAACAACGCTCTCCCATGCTTGCTGGCACTGCTGACGAACAACCACAAGAAGAGCATCAAGAAGGAAGCATGTTGGACCATCTCCAACATCACAGCTGGAAACAAGGAACAGATTCAGGTGAGTTGTTGTTCTTTGAGGGCAACACTGGTTGGGTAGGTGCGTGGAGGAAGGTGTCTGGGCTGTCACGATACACCATCATCAGTCTATTCTGTGAGGTTCTGTTGTGCATGCCTTTCTCAGTGTTATTGAGTACACATGGTATGCTTGCTCACCATGTGCATTGCAGGCTGTCATCGATGCTGGTATCATCCCACCCCTCGTACATCTGTTGGCCACAGCAGAGTTTGACATTAAGAAGGAGGCTGCCTGGGCAATTTCCAATGCAACTTCGGGCGGCACGCATGACCAGATCAAGTGAGTGAAGTGATCATTGCAAGGAGTATCACCTTACACCAGAGGGCCAGTGTTGATATGACTGCTTGCCTCTCACACTCAATCACGGCGCCGATGCCGCCTGCTACTCCGCTGCTGTAGGTACTTGGTGAGTCAGAACTGCATCAAGCCCCTCTGTGACTTGTTGACCACCTCGGATGCCCGTATTGTGACGGTGGCGCTGGAGGGACTGGAGAACATCCTTAAGGTCGGGGAAGCAGAGAAGCAGCTGGGCCTCACTGGAGGAGTCAATCTCTTTGCGCAGTATGTGGACGAGGCGGAGGGCCTGGAGAAGATTGAGAACCTCCAGACACACCAGGTCCGTGAGTCACAGTGAAGAAGTGGAGAACTATGAATTGGTAGTGGTGTCCTGTCAGGCTCCAGGGAAATTTCGTGTGCCAGCCTTGGCCTTTGAGCGTCTATGACTGGGTTTCATGGAGCTTGGATGTCTTTCTCAGCATTGTTCTCCTTCTGCCCAGAGCTGCATATGAAATTTCAGAGGTTTTCGTTGCTACTTGTGTGTGCAGAACAATAACATTTATGAGAAGTCTGTGAAGATCCTGGAGACGTACTTCGGCCTGGAAGAGGAGGAAGATCAGCAGCTGGCTCCCCAAATTGATGCAGGAGCCGGAACATATGCATTTGGAGGTGGTGTGGTTGGGGGTGCAGCCGCTGGCGGTGATGATCAGAGTAGTGTGTCGTCAACCATGGCCACTGGCCAGCCCATGGTGCCCAGTGGCGGCTTCAACTTCACATGAGGGGAACGGCAAAGAGCAGAGTACATCAGGTACCATTGCTCCCTCCTCTCTTTGTCTCGAAGGTGGTCAAGCATCCAACTCTTTTTCTCGAAGCTGGCCCAGTAGCCTTGACAACTGAGTCAAGTGGTTCTGTTTTCTAACCCTTGCAGGTATGGAACCAAGGTGCAGCCTGTCAGCAAAGCCTGACTAGAACTGGAGTGAGCAGTTAAACCTGTTTCCGCGTGGTCTGCATGGTCTGCATGGTCTGCATGGTAGCCTTTTCAGGACCAGCCATGGCTGTCCAACCACAAAGGTATCAGCTGAGTTGCTACTGGCCCTGCTGCTGTTGCTCCTTGTTGCTGTCGCCCTGTCCCGCTGCAAATGCTGCTTCACTGGCTCTGCTGAGGTTACTGGTACCGAACAAACCTCTTTCTGCAAAGCAGTGAGGGTGATGGTGCTGCTGCCAAGCACTTGCCTACAGTCCCGGGTTTCCTCCGCCGACTGTTCCTGCTGCTCCTGCTACTTCTGCAAATGGGAATGCCTTGACTGTGGCATGGATGAATTGTCTGTCTAGAATCATAGTCAGAAACTCAGAGGAATGTTAAGCTGTCAACAGTGATTTCAAAGACCAGTTTGACTTATCCATTGCTCTCAGATACTGAACCTTTAGGTACTGATAATGTTGGTGAACACAGGCAAATGGATCTTACAAACGCTGACTGCATTGTAACAAGGCTGCCACAACAAGTAAATATGGTCTTTGCTATTTTCTTCCACATAATCACATGTACCCTAATATCAGTGAAAAATTCTCTAAACATGGCTTAACAACGAAGTACAGAAAATTTTCGGGGAATACCAATTAGCCTTTTCTCCTTTTTAGGAAAGGTATAGAAACATAATGCTTCTATCATTAGACATGGGTTGAGGAACACTTCACAGAAGCTGAGAATTCCAGATTATGAGATAATTGTCCACATTTAATTTCTCATTTAACATGGGCACAAAAAACATGTAGTCAAGCTAAAAATCCTGCCTCTTACCTCGTTTAATACAACATTGCAAACATTAATCTCTTAATAGAAAACAACACCACACTGTTGGCACTACGTTGTTGGAAATGAACAAGTGCACTTCATTGATGGCGAATATACAACTTGTCACCATCAAAGTTAGTCTCCTTGGTGAAAATGATCCAGATGCATAATCATGGTGTAGCACGACAAATGTCTTGAGAGTATCGTACTCACTCTTGAAACTACATGGGGTAAGTGAAGAAAATTTTGGAACAGACAGAGCATTCTTTCGTTTCAGTAAACCAATAGAGAAAGATGACATATAAACAAAAGTAAAGTAAACAGATGTGAATAATAGTGTGATTATATTCATAACTAGAATAAAAAATAATTAATACCCATGACCATATATGAGGAACGTTAAAGACAAGAAAACGGCCTCCTGTGCGTGATGATTCCTAGGGTTTCTTTTGGGGTTTTGTGTTGTAGTGATTCAACGTCAGTCCGTATTTCATTGCTGTAGGTTCAAATTCGTTGAAGCAATTTCACTTGGACGGGCGCGGGCTGAGATCTACCTGACAACCGAGTTAGGTTTGGCGCGAGCGAGGAATCGCTGTTGCAGTTCGTTGAAAGAGCCGTGTACGCCTTTTCGGCGAAGTGGACGAGGTCTGGAAAGACGCATCGATGTACCTTCACGCTAACAAGGGCAATACCGTTAACCAAGTTCAACATAGAATACCAAAAAATCTCGAGGACTAACATCCATGTAGGCATGTCTCTATCCAGTCCGCCTGTCTGTCTTTCTGTCTGTCAATCTGTCTTTCTATCTGTGCATCTTTCTGTATGTGTTTATCCTCTCTGACTGCCTTTATGCTTTTCTTTCGATCTGTTTTTTTGTCCATCTGCTTGTCTCTTTGTCTACACAAGGCTAAGCAGAACGTGGATGGTTCACAAGCAAATGGTACGGAGTACAAGAAAATTACAGAACATGGGAGAGTCGTATTTCTTTCATGCACCGAGTGTACTTCCAAGGACACGTGTGAGATATTATGAATAAAAATGTACAATATTCAGAAAATAATGAGGAATATGTGGGTTCTTTCTTGTTGAGTTCTAGCGATGTGTGGAATACCGCATTATGAATTGTTCGCTTTGACCAAATCTACAAAACATAAAGGGATTACCATAAAATAAAAGCAGGTCTTCATCACAATCTAGCGCCATGAATAAATTAAACAAAAAATCAAAACATTGATGTAGTTCATGGAAATTTCAATTAGTATTATAAAAGGTGGTCATTATCAGCAATTTGTTTTGGAAATGGAATGCCATAGGCTTTTGCAAGGTGCAAAAATGCCCTCCGTTGAGCACCATAAAACTAATGAGGTGAGCACACCATGGAAAAGGAATTTCACAATAATATACAAAAAGTAAAGGTTTGGCGACTCATGCACATTTGGGATGTAAAACTCTTACCATCTCTCTCTCTCTCTCTCTCTCTCTCTCTCTATCTCTCTCTCTCTCTCTCTCTCTCTCTCTCTCTCTCTCTCTCTCCCTCTCTCTCTCTCTCTCTCTCTCTCTCTCTCTCT
>SZWC01001950.1:150385-163242 GCA_023375785.1 Penium margaritaceum | reverse complement strand
TGTGTGTGTGCGTGTGTGTGTGTGTGTGTGTGTGTGTGTGTGTATGTGTGTGTCTGTTTGCGTGTGTGTCTCCCTCCCTTCCTCCCTCCCTCTCTTCAACTCTCTCTACCTCTCTTTCTATCTCCTTAACTACCTCACCCATTATCTCACCTTTGTCTCCCCCCCCCTCTCTCTCTCTCTCCCTCCCTCTCTCTATATCTTTCTATCTATATGTGTGTGTGTGTTTACATTTTTTTGTCTCTATTTTTTATGTGTGTATTTATACCTTTCTCTCTTTTCCCATGCAACATCTAGATAACCCTTATCACATCACCTTCATCATTTTAGGCATTTTGATCTGCCTTATTTAAAAATCATTTACCTCTTAAAAATGAATAAAGAAAATTTAATGGACAGAACATTAAGGCCTCATTTCTATGATGGGCAACCACATGTAGTGGTTTACATGTGCCACATCAATTTGTATACTAAAAATCTAGGACAAAATATAGGAAGTTAAGTTTTACAAGTGGAACATTTAAAGCTGAACGAAAGTAGTCTTTTCATGTTTAACTATTTCCTCTACATAACAATAAAAATGAAAAAGTTTTCAAAGTTATTACTATAGAGAAAAATGTTTCATTTGAGAATGATGGATTTTTTATGAACGAATACACTTTTGATTCAGTACATATATTTCAAAAATATTTTAAGAAATCTTAAAACAATAGAATACTGATGAATATAATAAAATTAGATTTAAACCAACAATTAAAATTGAATATATCATAAAAAACAAAAAAAATAACCAAAGAAAACATGTAAACCTCTTTTAGATTTCCGTCAACTGTTATTCTTCTTTAAATTTTCTTTCAAAAGTCAAAGGATACTATATTTAATTGGTGTTGTTTCATGGTTTGACTTATGAAATTTTTTGGCTATGAATTAGTTGCAAAGAATCAATGCTTGATAGAACTTAAAGAGTAGTCAAATTTGTTTAAACATTTTGAAATACAACACTAAAGGCCGAGATAGGTGGCCACAAAGCCCTTGGTCAAGAAACTTACGAATCCTTTGATCAATTCATGGTGCTCCATGAATTTAATGAAAAAATGAGCAAAACTTTAGATGAGATATCCTTGGACGTCTAAGACGGATCACTTCCCTATTTTTCATGGTGTTTGAGATAGTAATATGATGAAAGTGTAGTACTCTTGTGGTAGACTTCGATAAAATGATTGCCTTCATGGTCGTTGTGAGATGCTTCCAAAGTGATGTGCGAAAACTCATAGCCATCACACTTTGGAAGATATTAGGTTATTGTTCCATGTTGTCGATGTACAGGGATGACTTTAATGTTAGACTTCTTATCCATATTCATTCTATTTAGATGCGGTGCTGCAATGCTTCTACAAGGAAGTTTCTTACTATGGTCCTTAAAGTGCTTCACCCTGGTGATGTGGAAGGCTAGATGATTTGTTACATTAACTGGTAGGCAAAGTCAAGAAATAATGACGATTCACCTTTCCTTCATATTTAACGTTTACAAGCATCGGAGTTTACAACTTATAAATTCCTCCCCATGTACTTTGATGTTTACTTAGCTAGATACTATGCGATTGCTACTGTTGGAAATTTTACTATTATGATGCTTATTAGTTGTTAAGTTTGTGGGTAACTATGTATTTTCAAGAGTGTGCTGCATTTCCTCTCACCTTTCAGAAAAAATATGCGGACTAGAAGACCACTCATGGAATTCTGACAGTTGAATAATTTGTGTTTAATAATAGGTTTTGTTTAATGAAACTTTTCAAACATATTGTGTCCACAGTAACAATCACGGCATGAAGGATGAGGCATACGTTGGATCTGGGATGCTTGAGTCAAGCGACATGTACAGTGTGCCATTGCAATGTCCATTGGGAGAAATGATAGGAAGAAGTTAGTGAGTTTTGAGTAGATTTACACATTTGTAAAAAACATCTAAAATCATCAAGAAGTTAAACAAATCGTTTTACACTTCGAATTCAAGTCGTAATATTAGTTTTTACCACTCTGAAACCTTGTCCAAGTTTTATAAACCATCAAAAGTGGATCATCGAAGGTCGAGTAGGGAAAAAAAACTATTCAAAGACATAGTGGGCCACAAAGTTTGCCAGAAAAATGCCAAATCACGAACATAATGACTAATGTATGCCAATGTCATAATAATCAATGTCTATTTTACTGTAAATCTCTCTCTATTGATATTTTATATCAATCGTTATATCTTTTCATCTATTTTTCTTTGTCGACCTCTTAGACTCTCTCTTCAGGAACTACCAAACTATCCAATATGTTCATATTTAATTATTTTCAACGGTAGATTTTGGTTTCAATGCATCTCATGGTGTATTTTATCAAATATAAAGGGAAAAAAATCTGAACTCTTAAATAGGAGACAAGAATGCTTTAAATAATTGTTGTTACAATATCAAAGGTGCACTTTTGTGCCCTTGGAGGCTACGACCCTTTAGATGCGAGCTTAAGGATAGTTGATCAACCTCCTAGTAAAACCTTCTACAACCTCTTGGTGACCGTGCACCTACTAGTGCATAGTAAAACTCAATTTCATCTCTTGTTGTTAGTGCCCTTTCATTTGCTTGCGATCCTTTAGCTTCTAGTGACCTTTCCACTTCTAGGTGACCCTACAACCAGTAAGAGACCCAACAACGAGCTTGGGTGGTTAGGCCACCATCGAAGTAGTTATGTAATTCCCATAAAACCCCTGGACAATATCATTTTAGATGTTGTAATAGAAATACTCAAGCATGTCTAGTTCACTCAGTTAATCATGCCTTTAGACATCAGAATATGCCTTTAATATTCCTTTTGATGCTTCCCGAGTCCACCTCTACAAGCATCAACGTTTGAAATGACAAGTTGGTGGCTATGGATGCACCCTATACAAATGCTTGTGTCTTCTTGACCGAAAACTAGTGGATCTCAATGCAATCTTATCCAGGCCTAGTTTTCCAGACTTAGTCTGAAAGCATATAAGGCAAGCACCTTGTTGGTCCAAAAGTGTACACTTCTAGGTACATTCCTATAGCTGGTTGCAATAACTATTCATTTTTCTTCATCTTATCTATAAAAATCTAAAAATTATTTGGATTCCAACATCCACGCCCTTTCCTACGAGCACTGATACAAATTCACCCATCCACAACAAAGAATCTTGACATCACCCAATATCTTGCCTTTATCTCTCCCCCTCTCTTTCTTTATCTCTCTCTCTGTGTGTGTGTGTGTGTGTGTGTGCGTGCGTGCGTGTGTGCGTGCGTGCGTGCGTGCGTGTGTGTGTGTGTGTGTGTGTTTGTGTGTGTGTGTTTGTGTGTGTGTGTGTGTGTGTGTTGTGTGTGTGTATGTGTGTGTGTTTGTGTGTGTGTGTTTGTGTGTGTGTGTGTGTGTGTGTTGTGTATGTGTATGTTTGTGTGCTTATATCTATGTATGTGTTTCCCTCTTTCTCCATTCTTATGTATTTTCTTTACTTATATTGGTTCATCTCCATAATTGTTTTAACCATAATATCTATGTGGTTTCATAATATAAGAATTTGTTAAGAATGGAAATGAAGACAATTTTCAGTTGATATAATGCAATTTTGTATCTTTACAAGGCCTCTTCATATTCAGTGGTTCGCATTGAATGACATAAATTAATTAATTAAAACCTTAGGAAAATTATGATTTGAAAAAAAGGGTAAAAGCGTAATTTTTTAGATGAAATAATCCCAATGAAGGTTTGAATAGGAAAGGTGTTTTTTTTACTATTTTGACTATAGAGCAAGAAGTTTCATTGCATGATGTAAGAATTCAATGTAATAATTTGATTCTGACATATGATTGATTTTTTTACCAATATTGGAATGTGATTATGGGATAAGAATATTTGTATTTTATATTATCAATATTCATTGCAGTAGATATTGGGATATGAAAAAAATGAGTAGAAGGAATGTAATAAACTTGTATGACTTTTTTGGATTGGCAGAATTTCTTTAGAAGAATTAATTTTGATTTGAAAAAACTAGAATGGTAAAATTTAGTTGTTTTCCTAACTCGTTGACCTTATTTGACTGATTGGTTGCTTTGCATGATTTATTTATTATGTAATATGATAATTAGGAAAGTCGAGGCTAAAGCTTTGTGTAATAGAAGTTATATGTTAGCACAAATGGTTGGAAAATTACCTTTTGAAATTAGTGTTATCCACTTCTGAATGTTATGCTATCTGTCAATCCTCCACTAATAACCTGTGGATTGATGTTATCCATGGTTTATTAGAAGGTTCCCCTTCTTCGTGCTAAGTTGATTTTCACATGTTAGTGTGAACCCAATTTGAAAATGAGGCATGGATTTCTTGCTTGAGAAATTCCTTGGGCCTCGAATGCTTGGTGTTAGGGCGGGGTTTGACATGAGGCATTAGTGCTTGGTCGGAGTTTGATGCTCACTAGATTTATTGGTGGATCAGTTGAAGGTCATCATTGAACGTCACAGAATTGATTTGTAAAATATAAAAAGGGTACTGATTACTCCAATTTGTGTACATGGCTACAGATTGTGGAGGCGATCTGTCAAGTCGTCGCATTGGACAAGTTTGGTTTAAAAGGATGAAAGAAGTGTAAGTTGAAGTTTAAGAGTACAGTTTCTTTTTCAATGTATTGAAATGAAGATAGTCGAGTCAAGTAGCTCTCAAGCGTAGTGGGGCCACCCTTTACATCAAATGAATTCGTGTCGGAAGGGGAGAAATGGTGCGATACACACTCACGCTGGTGGACGCCGTGGATGTGGCAATGACGGTCATCGTACGATTCGTTTTCTCATGAAAACGAGTTTTCAATCTTTCCAATAACCGTTCATTTGAACCTCCAGAAGTTGTAAAACCATTAAACCAACGTTATATTAGTGTCGATTTTCATGTCAACAAATCTCTGCGCGTACTTCTGCAACAGTTTTTCATGTGCCTGCCAAGTAGGACGCTCATCCAGGCATGAAGCGACGTCGGTTGCCTGCACACTGCTGCGGTGTGCTCACAGCCCGCGGGCAAACTTGGCCCCTCGTTCCTCCAGCGCCGTTCCGTTCGCTCGACCTGCCGCCCACCACCTCTCACACGCCTCCACCAGACACACGCCTCCACCAGACACACGCCTCCACCAGACACACGTCTCCATACAAGGCACTTGTGGGCGCCGAGCTTCGGAGATCACGTCCGTCGAGTTTTACGGCCTCTGCTGGCAAGGCTCGGCTGCATCAACCGAACTGGAAGGCTGCTCAGGCGCCTTCCGCTTTCCCCCATCCTGCCCGTCGACATGCTGCGTCTGTCGTCGCCTGTGTCACTGACTCGGCACGCGTGCCTCCTCCAGGGGCGCGTCTAGTCCACCGGTAACCGATTGCATGTCGCATAGGTCCATCTGTACCCTCCTGAAACGCTCAAACGGGAAAAAGGGGCCGACTTGGCGCGCTTTGTCACATTTGCTGTCAACGACGGGCTTGACACGGAGTGAGGCGAAGGCCTGCTGAGCGTCCAAAGCCGAGCACTGCGGCTTTCTCTGCCTTCCCTTCTCTGAAATCGTGGTGGTGCGGCCGCAGGCATTTCCGACCATCTTGCCGCCACCGATCAGCCATCTCTTCACGCATGGCGGTACGTCGTCATACGCGACTGCGAGAAACGTGCAGCTTCTGAAATACCCCTGACGCTGCCGGCTTCGCTCGTTTAGGGTTCCGCTCTCACCGTCTCACCGTCTCGGGTGTGAGTGCAAGTATCCGCTTCGCGTCGAAAGTTGGTTTGAGACGTCCTCTTCTTTGGCTCTAGGGCTGGCACTTGTGTGGCGGCTGCCACCTCTGGCGGGCTTCCGGCAACATGTCTTGCGTTTACTTTTACTTTTTACCTCCCCGTCAGCAGATGGTTTCTGAACAAAGCTGTGTGCGTCATCTCCTCTTGTGTTGACTTCTGAGGCTCGCCGTTGCTGCTCCTGTGGGATGGGTGCTGGCCCAGAGGCGTCGAAGCTGCCTCCTGTGGCAGCTCTCTTAGCCTGACTCACCTGCTGAGTAAATGTCACCTTTTGCCTATGGCGAACTTGCCACAACCTCCGATACTGGTGCCATGCATCCCCCCCCCCCCCCCCCTTCCCCCCCACCACTCCGCCCCAACACTAGCACAACCCGCCACAACCACCACCGCCATCCCCACCACCACCACCACCCCCCCCCCCCCCCCCTTCCCCCCCACCACTCCGCCCCAACACTAGCACAACCCGCCACAACCACCACCGCCATCCCCACCACCACCACCACCCCCCC
Source organism: Penium margaritaceum (assembly GCA_023375785.1). NCBI lineage: Eukaryota > Viridiplantae > Streptophyta > Zygnematophyceae > Desmidiales > Peniaceae > Penium > Penium margaritaceum. The sequence goes on along the minus strand of SZWC01001950.1, from coordinate 156,922 downwards.
CCCCCCCCCCTTCCCCCCCACCACTCCGCCCCAACACTAGCACAACCCGCCACAACCACCACCGCCATCCCCACCACCACCACCACCACCACCACCAGCACTACCATTAGCACCAGCACCGCTGCTGCCACCGCCAGCGCCACCACTACCGCCACCTTCGCCACCGCCACTGCCACCTCCTGCACTGCTACCTCCGCCATTATCACTGCCACTGCGACCGCCACCGCCGTCTCTTCCACCCCCACTGCCACTGCCACTGCCACTGCCACCGCCACCGCCACGGCCACTGCCACTGCTGCTGCCACCTCCACTGCCACTGCCATGTCCACTGCCACAGCCACCACCACTGCTACTACCACCGCCGCCTCTGCCATTGCTGCTGTCGCCATTACTCTGACGCTGGCGCCACCCCCACCACTATCAGCAGCAGCAGCAGCACCGCCACCGCCACCACCACCATCACCGCCACCACCACCGGCACCTCCACCGCCATCGCCGCTGCTGCCACCACCACCAGTCCCGCCACCGCTACAGCCACTGCCTCCGCCACGGCCACTGCCACCACCACAGCCACCGGCACAGCGCACCACCACTGCCACTGCCACCGCCAACTCCACCGCCGACGACACCACCACTGCCACCGCCACCGCCACCGCCTCCTCCACCGCCATGGCCACCGCCAACACCACCGCCAACACCACCATTGACGCCACCACCATCGCCACCAACAATGCCACCACCACTGCAACTGCCATCTTCACCACCACCGCCCCTACCACTGCCACTGCCACCCCCATTACTNCCTCCTCCTCCTCCTCCTCCTCCTCCTCCTCCTCCACCCCCCTCTACTCCTGGCTCTGTGACGCCTTGTCGGTTGCACTTGCAAGAGTGCAGCTTGTGCAGTCGTTTGCTGCAAGCATTCTGCTGCATCTTCTGGTTTCGCCGTCGTCGTCTGCTGCCAGTTGTTGGTGGTGACGTTGCTGCTGCCAGTTTTTTGTGGTGATGTTGTCGTAGGGAGTTTTGGCGATGTGGCTGCTGCCAGTTCTGGTGATGTTGCTGCTGCAGCCTGTGCACATGCTTCTTGTGCACGTCATGTCATGTGGTTGCTGCCGCTCTTTTGTTGCTGCTGCCCCTGCTTCTGCCACTGCTTCTGCTCCTGCAGCAGCTTACAATCCTGCTGCTGCTGCTGCCGCTGCTGCTGATGCTTCTCCCTGAGTGTTGTCTTTCTTCTGTCCTACTGTTGATGCGCTCTGGACTGCTTTGTGCCGAGCACGGCTCATCACCAGTCACTCGGAAGTGAAGGTCCTGGGAAGGAGAAGAAGACAGGGGCAGGTGGCCACTTCACCGCCCAGTTCAAGGACGTGAGCCATGGAGGAGGAGTCCCTGCCTTCCCTGAGCCCAGGAGACCTTCAGGAAGTGGGGCGGGCGCAAGCAGGGAGGCTGACAAGGTGAGGGCATGCGTGAAGGATGGGGTGTGGTTGTGGGTGATGCGTGGGTGTGCATGTCCTTGGCGTGAGAGGTGGTTTCCAGGTCTGGATCTGTGTGTGCCCTCGTGCGGTGGGGGAGCGAGAGCGGGGGAGGGTGTTCAAATGGTGTGGGGGCAGCCTGTGGAAGGGAGGGGAGGGAAGAGAGTGAGGGAGGGAGAGGGAGGGAGGGAGGGAGGGTGAGGGAAGGAGGGAAGGAGCGAGGGGAGGGAGGAAGGGGTGAGGGAGGGAGTGGATGGGGAAGGGAGGGAGGGGAGGCGGGGAGCGAGTGAGGGAGCAAGCAAGGGAGAGAAGGATCAAGGGAGGGGGGGAGGGAGGAAGCAAGGTGCAAGGGAGTGAGGGAGTGAGGGAGGGAGGGAGGGAAGGAGGGAAGGAGGGAGGGAGGAGGTAATAGGAAGAGAGCAGAGATGGATAGACAGGAGCAGAGGAGAGATGATTAGTGAAGGGGTTTCGGGGAATGTGAGGAGTGTGAACGTTCGCCCATGGTTTGGTGGAAGGAGAGAGTTGTACATGTATGTGTAAAGAGTCATGTGTGTGAAGGTCTGCTGCATGGACATGAAGCCTGATGCATGTGCCATGGGACCAGATGAACTAGGCGGAGGAAAATGAGTGGAGAACGAATGGCTGGGAGGGGGAGGGAAATGTTTCGGGAGTGGGGAGGGTCGGTGGATGGGTGCGTGTGAAGGTCTTAGTTTATGTGTTTGAAGTTGGAATCTGTGTTTCAAAGACTTGCGAATATTCTTCCTTGCACACCCCCTTCGTGTCAGTTTGTGGCCGAAGCATGTACGTCGCTGACCCAAGCAGTGGACTGTTGTGCCCGCCCTTTGCAGTCTGCTGGAACTGGAGACTCCAAATGTTGCGTAATACTCTAACGGCGGGCGGGCCCCATGCAAGAGTTGACAAGGAGAGGCCGAACGGCGAGGAGGAGGAAGAGGAGGATGCTGTGGCGAGGTGGATCGATGGACAGTGGGGGAGACGGGGAAGAGTACAGAGGACAGGAATAGAGTTTTTTTTTTCTTCTTTTCTTTTCTTTTCTTTCGCCGAGATGATCTGTCTGCTTCTCTTTCTAAGAAGCACATGGAGTGGAGTGGGGTGGGGGGTGGGGGGTGATCCAGCCAAGCTCTATTCGGGCGCCACACGCAAATGTCGAGGAGGGACGGCGGAGGGTAAGGCAAGCACAGGGCACACCAGGGGGGAAGGCCTTGAACCCTGTGGGGGGAGCGTGAGCAGCACAGACCACACAGTTGGTGGAGAGGCCGTATGGGAGGTGTGCCAGGTTGCTGGATTTCCGTGCAGTGCAGAGGTGCAGTGGAGATGGGGCACGTGTCTTTGGCGTATGGCTGCCGTGTGAACAACCCATGTTGGTGAAGCGGAGAGAGACTCAAGGAGGGGGGCGGGGGGTGACAATGCAGAGGAGTGTATGGGCAACAGCAGCAACAGGGAATAGTTTTGGCGGCCTCAGGCAGAAGCGCTAGCCATGACAGGCCAATGGTCTGTGTCTGCTCATGAACAGGATACATTAGATACCTCCCCCCCCCCCCCCCCCCCACAGATGTGTGTGCAGACTTCCGGCCCTCGCTTGCCCATTCAGGTTGCCTGCAAAGCTGATGCTGTAACCCCTCTCCCTGTGGAAATACCATGCTTGTGTGAAACTCTGGGAGAGTAACACTCATCAGTCCTGAAGACCCCTCCTGAGGCTAGAACGCCTTGCATGCCCCTGTCTACTCATCCCATACCTCCATGTGTGTATGTCAAAAGTGCATGGTCTTTGTGCATCTTGACCAGACCTGCCTGGGGTCTGCATCCCAAGAGTGAGAATGAGTCTCTTCGCCAGGGAGAGCCTCTTCTCACTACGAGTGGAATAAAAAGACTGCCAGTCGGTGCACCTTCCTGGCTTGAAACTTAACGGTTGGTGCGGGAGCACATCGTATCAGACCTTCAGTTGGCTGACACCCTCATGTGCCAGTGGAGTGTTGGAGGCACATGGCTGCACATTGGCAGTGCGAAAGGCGGGATGTGGACATGACAAACTCAAAAGGGTTGGATGTGATACAATGGTGATGGCAGGAACACCGAGCCATTGCAGCTAAGTAAGCTGGAGGCAAGGTTGGCAGGAGTTCTCCACACCCGAACAGTGCCGTGTGTGTGCGGCATATCACGGCTGGACATCCATCCACTTATCCTACTGCATTTTGATTCTGTTTTTTTCAAATCCATAATTTAGGGCATCTCAGTTTGCGAGCATGGGTTTTTGGAAAAAAGTTATTTAGGTTGCACTTTTAAGTTCGCTGAACGAATACATCATATCCTTAGATTCGACGATGTCCGGTCTCGAACACCGTTGACGGACGGTGTTTGAGGCCGCTTCAGTCTGAGGCGACTGGCCTGACGCGGCCAGCCGGGTCAGACTGACAAAGCTCGAGCGCGAACATGGTCTGCGCGGCATCCTGCCTCTTCGACGTGGATGTCAACCACTGTCCGTGATTTGTTTTCACGATTTTTTCCAGCGTTAGACCATATCTTGACTGCCCAGGCACCAAAATAAGTAATTAGGTTATACTTTTGCAATTCGATGAGTAACAAATTCGTTGAAGCAAATTCACGAAAAAAAAATTATATATATATATATATATATATATATATATATATATATATATATATATATATATATATATATACAGAATCAAAACCCAAGTGCAGTAGGGTATGTCTGTCACAGCTGCAGCCCTGCCCAGAGTACAACAGCGCTGTCGCGTTTTGACAGTCCTTTTCAACCCACGTGTTGATATTCGGCACAATAAAAGGCACCAATGTCAAGACCAAGACCAGAATTACAGAAACCTTGTGTATAACATCCACCTGCACAACATTACTTACACGGTCCTGTTTTGCCAAGCTCTACGGAATGTCATAGATCTGCTTGGCAATTTGCAATAGACACAGACCAATACACAATTTCTGTTTATACCTAGGGCTGACCTGCAGCATGCCACTACGAAGAATGTTTTTCATTTCAAGCTCTTCTGATAAATGCACGTCCGCAGCTCATTGCTCCCGTTGTCTACCTTACTCTCCCTCTTGTTGGAAGATATTAGCTCTCCTCCCCTGCTCACCACCTCCCCATCCTCAGCGTGTCATTGAGCGCTTGTAGACACGGACACGACGCCTCCCGTTTCCAACCTCCCACGTTGCCCTCCTGTCGACGCCGCCTCTCCCGCCAAGCTCCGCACGCTCGTCGAAGGTGAAAGGACCGACGACTCCGACACGTCAGACGACGATGACAGCATCGTGGCCGCCAGCGCCTCCCTCGCTGCCTCCACAACAGCAGCCGCCTCCACCTTGCCCTCCACCCCATCCTCCTCCTCCACACCCACTCCGCCTCCGCCTCCATCCCGGCCGCTCGCCATCAGGGGCACTTCACGGCTGGACACGCCGCTCGACGAGGCCGCGCCACCGAGCGCGCTGAGCCGCAGCTGGTTCTGTGCCAGCAGGTGCTGCTGCATGGCCGCGTGGTACGCGTGCAGTGGGCTGCAGCAGTCTAGGGCCGGGTCCGCGAGCAAAGCCGGGTGGTTGTTGAGCGTGAGGAGGTTGCGGGACGAGCCCAGCCCTTCTTTCGGCGCGTAGCGCACGAAGTGTGGGAGGGCCGACTCCTCCATGTCCTGGATAGGTCAAATCCAGTGGCCGTGCACAGCAGGGGCACGAAAAGGGTTGGTGTGCAGGAAGTGTTGTGACGTGGCATTGGTGAGTAGCAGGTCGGCCAGGAACACTCCAAGAGGCACCGCTTGCCACGCTCTAACTAACCTAATCCCTTGGCAGCTCCACTCGATCGATATCTTTCAAATACAAAGCAAGCCACGGCATGCACAACACGGAGCCCTGTTGAGAAACCCAAAGAGGCAACCTTCCCTCCCNNNCCCCCCCCCCCCCCCCCCCCCCCCCCCCGAGATTTTTCTCCTCCACAGCCCGAAGGGAACATTGAAGAACCCAAGCCAGGACACTTGCCTGCAGCAGTTCGTCGGCACCGTTGCCTTGCAGCACGCGCACTTTTCGCCGCGTCCGCTCCTGCAGCAGCGGCCTCACGGCCTGCCGCACTCACACTCACAGCAAATCGCACAGCACGGCACACAGCATGGCACATCATACACTGCTGTGCGCTGAGATGCCCAGCTGACATCCTCTCCCATATCTGGCCAACATGCCTATCCTGTGCATATCTGCCCTGTGATTGTCGCAGCAACATCCTGCCGAGACTGCGGCCCATACACCACCAATGTCCTTCAGCGCAACTGCTGTCCCAACCACCGCAACCTCTCCTGGGAACCAAGTGGCAACCGTGCAGAGAACCATCGGCTGCCTTCATGGCAGAGCCCACAGCCATCCACTGCAACACGACACGACGTGACACGACACGACACGACACGACACGACACGACACGACACGACACGACACGACACGACACGACGCAACATGACACGACACGGCACGGCACGGCACGGCACGGCACAGCATGGCACGGCATGGCACGGTACGGTACGGCACGGCAAGAGAAAATGCATTGCAATGCCATGGGATGCTGCGCATAAAATAGGGCAAACCAACATCCAAAGCTGCTGTGTAACACATACAATAGTTGCTAGAGAGAGGGAGCAGGCAAGTGGGGCTGAGGTAATGATCAGCTGAATCGATGCAGACACATCTGGAAAGTGAGGGCCACGTTCAACCATACCTTCCAACACGTGCTGAAAACGGATGGGGCGTTCACGACGTAGTATACCTCCGCTTTCTCTGGATAATTGAGGTCGTCCACCTTGGCGACCGCACTGTGCATCTGTAAACGGACAAAAAGGCCATGCACATGCATGCACAGAAACGTACCCTTACCTGTACTATTGAACTGAAAAAAAACACGCACATGAATGTGTTTATCAATATATATATATATATATATATATATATATATATACACATATATATAAATACACACACACACACACACACACACACACACACGCACGCACGCACGCACGCACGCACGCACGCACGCACGCATGC
>SZWC01001950.1:103479-129430 GCA_023375785.1 Penium margaritaceum | reverse complement strand
CCCCGCTTGCGCCCGCCACGACTGTCTCGCCTGCGCCTGCCGCGCCTGCCTCACTCGCGCCTACCGCGACTGCCTCGCCCGCGCCTGCCGCGACTGCCTCGCCCGCACCTGCAGCGCCTGCTTCCTCCGCACCTGAAGCGCCTGCTTCGCCCGCACCTGCAGCGCCTGCTTCGCCCGCACCTGCAGCGCCTGCTTCGCCTGCCGGGGCTGCACCTGCCGCCTCTTCGCCTACGGCGCCTGCCTCACCCGCGCCCGCCGCGACTATCTCGCCCGCGCCTGCCGCGACCGTCTCGTCCGTGCCTGCAACGCCTGCTTCACCCGCGCCTGCCGCGCCTGTCTCGCCCACGCCTGCAGCGTCTCCAGAGACAGCACCTGCCCTCCCTGTGCCTGAACCGTTGGTCAGCTCAGACTCGGGCTACTCCCGTGGACCAGGTGGGCGTCTCCGCCCACTGGCCTCACGAGCACCTTCGACTGCGGTTGCGCCACCCAAACGACGCACGCGCTGCGTGCACAGTGGTGACCCTGGCACAAAGGCTCTCGGCCTAAGTGTCCAAGGCACCTACACGGAGGTGCACCCAGCTTGTCCCATTGGGCACCAGCTGATCGCTGACAAGCACGAGGCTGCACAGGCAGCTGCCGCTGACCTAGTTGCGGTCCGTCCGACCCATGAGGCATGTGTCCTGGCCACCCGGAGCTCCCCTTTGACGGTCCCTGATCCAGACACGTTAAAGGAGGCTCTCTCAGGAGAGGATGCTGAGCAGTGGCGGGCCGCCTGTGAGGACGAGCTCAGGGCCATCCGGGAGCACGGAGTCTTTGAGCTGGTCGACCGTCCTGAGGGACGGAAGGTCGTGCAGGCCAAGTGGGTCTTCCGCAAGAAGGTGAAGCCTGACGGCTCACTGGACCGCTATAAGGCCCGCTTGACTGCCAAGGGATTCTCTCAGGTTGAGGGGATCGACTTCACTGACACCTTTGCCCCTGTTGGCCGCATGACCACAGCTCGCGCGCTGCTTGGTGTGGTCGCTCACCATGACTGGGAGCTGCACCAGATGGATGTGAACAATGCGTTCCTCCACGGCACCTTGGAGGAGGAGATCTACATGGTCCAGCCACCTGGGTTTGAGGTCGAAGGCAACAAGGTCTGGCGCTTGCGCAAGGCCTTGTATGGCCTGAAGCAGTCNAGCACGAGGCTGCACAGGCAGCTGCCGCTGACCTAGTTGCGGTCCGTCCGACCCATGAGGCATGTGTCCTGGCCACCCGGAGCTCCCCTTTGACGGTCCCTGATCCAGACACATTAAAGGAGGCTCTCTCAGGAGAGGATGCTAAGCAGTGGCGGGCCGCCTGTGAGGACGAGCTCAGGGCCATCCGGGAGCACGGAGTCTTTGAGCTGGTCGACCGTCCTGAGGGACGGAAGGTCGTGCAGGCCAAGTGGGTCTTCCGCAAGAAGGTGAAGCCTGACGGCTCACTGGACCGCTATAAGGCCCGCTTGACTGCCAAGGGATTCTCTCAGGTTGAGGGGATCGACTTCACTGACACCTTTGCCCCTGTTGGCCGCATGACCACAGCTCGCGCGCTGCTTGGTGTGGTCGCTCACCATGACTGGGAGCTGCACCAGATGGATGTGAACAATGCGTTCCTCCACGGCACCTTGGAGGAGGAGATCTACATGGTCCAGCCACCTGGGTTTGAGGTCGAAGGCAACAAGGTCTGGCGCTTGCGCAAGGCCTTGTATGGCCTGAAGCAGTCACCCCGGTGCTGGAACCGAGAGATCACTCGCACCCTCACTCAGGCCGAGTACGTTCAGAGTGATGCCGACCCGTCACTTTTCATCCGACGGACAGCCGAGCACCTCACTGCCATTCTGGTGTATGTGGACGATCTCCTGATTGTGTCTCCTTCACTGGAGGCCGTGAAGGAGGCCAAGGCAGTCCTGCAGGCCGCCTACAGGATGAAGGACCTTGGTCCAGCGGCTGTTTTCCTCGGGATGGAGATTGTGCGTGATCGTCGTCGACGGACACTCCTCCTCCATCAGGCACGATATGCACAGGTTGTGGGGGAGCGGTTTGCTGACCTCCTTGGCGCTGTTCCCGCCGCCTCGTCACCCATCACTCCCGACGGGCAGGACGCCCTGAAGGTGACAGACCCAGCCGATCTGGGCGAGACTGTAGACGTGACCCTGTACTTGCGCATCATTGGCTCACTGATGTACTTGGCCACGACCACGCGTCCTGACATTGCGTTCGCTGTCAACCTACTCGCACAGTTCAGTCAGTCCCCTCGGGCTCGCGCTCTGCACGCAGCTTTGCGAGTCATCTGGTACGTGGTCTCCACACCGTATCACGGTCTCTGGTTTCGGAGACAGTGCTCGGTTGTGGTAGATGGCTACACCGATAGCGACTGGGCATGGAGTCCTGATGGACGCAGCCGCACGGGTTACGTGTTCCTGCTTGGTGGCACCGCTGTGTCTTGGCGCAGCGGCAAGCAGGGGTGCATCGCTCGCAGCTCCTCAGAGGCTGAGTATGTTTCTCTGGGCGCTGGCGCCGCTGAGGCGGTGTGGCTGCTGTGGTTGTTCCAGTGCTTGGGTCAGTCCGTGCCTACCATCATCCTCCGATGCGACAACCAGAGTGCTCTTGCGATCGCTGAGAACTCTGATGTGTTCCACGCACGCACGAAGCACATCGCTGTCGAGTATCATTTCGTGCGCGATCTGGTGGAGCGGCAGTTGATCTCCATCGTCTGGGTGGGCACAGACTTGCAGCGCGCTAACTTCCTGACCAAGGCATTGGCACGTGGGAAGTTCCTCGGGGCTGTTCGTTCCATCGGATTGCGACCCCTGTCCGAGAGTGGGTGATTGTCCGGGTCCCTGTTGAGCACTCTGTGTTGCACCGGCACACGTTCTGCACAATTATGGACATGCGTACCATCGGGTCATGGGGGAGTGTTGTGATGTTGTCAGTCATACACAGTTGTACACTTGGTTGTGACCACTCGGCCGTGTCCATGCTCGTGCAGATCCTTGAGGCGGACCCAGCTGGAGACAGAGTTCCCTGAGGTGATGCTCCACCCGCTGGAGGCAGCCTGGCAGCCTACCCAGTGTACCAGAGGGCTCCCACAGCCCACGGACTACGTTTGGAGGTCTTCAGGAGTTTCTCGGTGGACAGCCCTGCCAGGCTGATTTACATGTTTGTTTTCTTACACTCTCCGGCTGTTCCCGGACGTAGGCGTGTGACCAGTCGTTGTGTCTGTCTTTTCGTCGTGCATCCGTAGGATCAGACGGCGCTCCGTTTGGACGCTTGTGCGCAGAATTATGGCCAAAACAGTGGTTTTGGGCCGGTTCAGGTTTGACAGGCACCGCCGTGTGCGCCACCCGCCGTGAGCCACGGCGGCTATTTATGCTGTGGACCTGTCATTTGTTATTCCTCTCTGCATTTACTTCAGTTGAAGCTTGAGATACAAGTGCACGTGTCTTTCCCTACCCTTGCTGTCCCTTGCATGACATGTGTGTCAACCAGCCAGACCCGTGCTGTCAGGCTAGCAAGCAGAAAGGCTAGGAAGCTTCCTGGAATCTTCTCACCACGGGTTTGAAGCGAGGCACACACAATCCAATAGTGTGTCCTCCACCCAGTAAAAACAAAGGAGGGGAGAGGGGGTTGGAGAAGGAGGTTGGAGAGTGAGAAATCCGAAGCAAGGCCTTGCCACAAGGATGGTCGGCCTTGGGACCGGACTCTCCGTGGTCTTGGGGCGTGCTCAGAGCACCAGCCCCCGCCGCTCCAATGAACGCACGCCCTTGGGATCCAAGGAGCGTCGCGGGACATTAGCGCCCGGCGCCCACCGTGGGAAGTCACATCGGGAGGCGACGGCTAGAGGGGGAGGTGCCCGCCCGACGTCGCCAAGGGGAGGAGCGCTAACATCTCCCAAGCATGGACAGCAGCGCGAGACCCTTGTCGCGACCTCTCGGCAAGGCGATGGAAAAAGTCGGTCGCTCGCCGTCGAGCTCGGTTTCAGTAACGAGGCCACGCCCATCCCGATCACTCGTGCAAACGACGAGGGATTGAAGGCCACCAAGAACATCCCTCATGGTGATAACCTTGATAGGGTTGCCTAAGGAGACGAGCATGGGGACGAATCACCCGATGAGCTAGCGGATCGCGTGGTCATTGAATCGGATCGCGAAGCTGATGACGAACCGGATGCACATGACACAACCAGCAAGGGCACTCAGGCGGACAATTCAATGCCGAAGGAACCTGAAGCACGCGTGAACCAAGTGGAATGTGCTTCCGACCGCGCGGACGACGAGGATCGTGCTCTCGTTTCGGCGGGAGGGGAGCAAGCTCGACATCCGAGCAGGCCAAGTTTGGCGGCAGCGCATCGTGTGCTCGACAACGCCACGCGTCGCCTGCACTTCGACGAACAACTTGACCACCTCTGTGCCTGCCTCCCTCTTGAGGATTTCATGCAGGCCGTGATCGTCATGGGTGTATTTGCATACGACGGTGACATGGTACGCGTCACGCTTCATGAACGAGCGTTCATGGTGCACCGTATGAACGAGAAGCTGTATGAGGAGAACGGGAAGTCGATGCATGAGGTCGTGGCCGCCGACCACCGCGCAAAGGTGATGGAGCAGGCGCTCGAGGAACTTCGCGCCAAAGAAATAAAAAACCAGCGTGTTATGCTCAATGCAGCAATCGGTGCGGCACATCACGCAGCCGAGGTGGGGTTGGGATAGATTTTGGAGTGTCGTGAGCGTAAAGGCGCGGAAATCGAACGTGCGAATGTTCGCAATGCGCAGTCGTCAACCCTGTTCCTTTCCTGGAAGCGAATGCGCCTGAACCACGGGCTCGTGTAGCTCCAAATCGGGCCCACAAGGAAGGCGAGACGGACACTCGTGTGGTTCTTGAACCTGCTGACCGCTATGATGGCACGTGTGACGTCAACACGTTCCTAATGATTATTCAGAGGCACCTCCGCCTTGCTCGGATTGAGAAAGAGGAGTGGGGTGCACATGGAATGCTTTCCTTGAAGCCAAACCCATTTGAGAAGCTGACGGAGCTCTGGAAGAAAAAGTGGCAACACTCGAACCACACCTGGGACGAGTATTGTGACCTGATGTGTGAGCTATACTCCAAGCTTGCTGACATGCAGAAGGCAAAGAAGGAGCTCAAAAACCCCGTGTAGGGGAGCATGTTGGTGGAGCGGTATGCCGAGGCATTTCTGAAGAGTGCAAAGAAGGTCCACGATCGCCACCTGACAGAGCAGGCCAAGATTGACCTCTTTCAGAGTGCTTTGGCCAACCCTCAGTTGTGATTCTTCTGCCTTCACGACAATGACAATCTGCACGTGCTGGCAGCACACGTGTGCACGGTGTACAAGCAGAACTCCAACCTGTGGGATCGCGACGCGCGTGAAAGCAGGCCGGCGCATGAGGTGCCGTCAGCGCCAACGGGCAATATACCAAAGCGGGAAGCGGAGGCAACGTCTGAGCCCTCCAAGAATTTCCATCAACATGGTGGAATGAACAACTCCCGCTGTTCTATCATCTGTAGACGCTGCCACCAGGCTGAGCACATTGGGCGCGACTGTCCCTAGCGTGACCAGCAGCAGTAATAGGGACAACAACAGGGCCAACAGCACGGTCCACGGTGGTGGCCAGAACCGCTTCCATGGGGGTGGTCAGCACCAGGATGGGCAACGTGATGGCAATGGAAATGCCCCTACCGGCCAGGGACACCCTCACCGGGGGCAGCGCCAAGGCCAGGCATTTGCAACCATCCAGCGTTAGGTGGCACAAGGTGGTCAGCATGGACACGGACGCTCCCGTGACGATGACCAGGACTTTGAGGAAGGTGCTGGGGGACGCGTCCATCGTCCCCAGCATGATTGTCAGTAGGATTTTCACGATCCCCAGTAGCTACCGGTGGGTTGCTATATGGGGTTGCGGTGAATCATGGAAATGATGAGGACAGGATGTTCATGTTTTGTGATGATGATATCAAGAACTTTGAATGCTTATAGGCATAGTATTTCTCAACCGTTTATGTGCCTTTCATGAATCCTGAGTCCCTCTACCTTCATCGCTCATACCCACTCTCATATGTGACCAAAGAAAATCTTCAAAATCACACGAGCCTGGTCATAGCCATTAAAGAAAGTTGGTCATATGTGATAGAAGCTACACACAAAGCTCATGAGAAGAACACTCTGAAGTCAACAACAGTGGTCGTGCCTATGGGTCCAGAAATAAACAAGTCCGCATTTAAAGGATGGAAATTACTGGCTTCGTTCACCAAAGGACATCGCATGTGGGAACAGTTTGATGACATGGTTGAACTACAAAGAAGCACTCATGCTTCAGATCTACCACCTTGAGGGCAAGCCTCCAGTGAGCCTTTTCACACAGAAGTCTAAAGCATCGATGACCATGTAACTCCATGGCAAACTGGCACGCCCCCCTGCACGCATCTTGGTGGATACTGGGGCGGATGACTCGTTTTGAGCAGTGTGTTTGTATGCACATGGAAATTAAAGTACACATCCCGCATTGACATGGTGGTCGTCGGTGATGACAAAGAGGTGTCAGTCCTTGGTGACTGTGTGGCATGGCTCATACTGCCCGGCTTCACGACCAGTGTCCGCCTCACCGTGCTTGATCGCATGGATCCGTTTGACGTTGTTCTCGGAGACGCGTGACTTCTGCACCACAAGGCACTTATGTGCTTTGAATTAAAGATACTACAGATAAGCAGTGGAAAGAGAATTTTCACCCTGTCTCCAATCACACAAATTCAACGACTGGAAACGAAGGCTCAATCAAGCCTCTCGGCGCTCCAAGTGAAACGACGACTTCGACAAGGGTGCCGCTGTTTTCTTGCAACCCTCAAGAAAATGGATGACGAGACAGAGGCTGAGGTACCTCAAGGGGTTGCAAACATACTCTCAGAATTCTCGGATGTTTTCGAGGCACCGCCGGATGCACTACCACCTCGACGAATGGTCGGACATACCATTCCGTTGGAGCCCGGGGCTATACCTCGCTTTCGGTCTGTGTATCGCTTGAGCCCAGCAGAACCGCAAGAAGCAGAAGCCCAAATCAAGGAGTACCTCCGAAAGGGTTGGATTGAGCCAAGCTCTTCACCCTTCGCAGCGCCAATCCTGTTTGTGAACAAGAAAGATGGAGGCCTCAAGAGGTGCGTTGACTATCGGGCATAGAACAAACTCATTGTCAAAAATCGGTGCCCGCTCCCGCACATCGACGACCTATTTGACCAGCTTCACAAAGCGAAAGGCTTCACGTCTTTGGATCTATCGCAGGGCTACCATCGAATCCGGATCATGGAGGAGGATGTACCCAAAATGATATCAGAACTCATCTCTGACACTATCAGCTTCGGGTCCTCTGCTTTGGACTGACAAATGCACCTGCAACATTCCAAGCAGTGATGAACAACATCTTTTGGGAACACCTTGGCAAGTCGTTCCTGGTGTATCTTGACGACATCCTCATCCTCTCCAAGAACCACGAAAAACACGAGCGGCACCTCAGAATGGTGCTTGAGATTCTTAGCAATAACTATTTTTTTGCCGAGAAAAGTAAGTGCAAGTTTGCGCAACCAGAGTTGGAGTACCTTGGCCATGTCATTAGACGAGGGGATCCGGCTGGACCGTCGCAAGGTGCAAGTCGTAAAAGAATGGCCTCAACCCAAGAACTTCGGTCAATTCCGCTCTTTCTTGGACTCGCAAATTACTTTCGGCGGTTCATGCGAGGCTACTCCACGTTGGTGAGGCCTCTCACCGTCCTGACCCGGAAGGCGAGCACATGGGTTTGGTCAGCAAAATGCACTGAGGCTTTTGAGGCTGTGAAGGCGATGTTGATCTCGGTACGGGTACTTGCACTGCCAAATCCAAAAGAAGTTGTGGGAGGTACACTATGATGCATCGGTTACAGGGTTGGGAGCCGTGCTCATGCAAGACGGCCACCTTGTTGCCTACGAGAGCCGCAAGCTCTTAGATGCAGAGACCAGGTACACCCCTAGGGATCAGGAACTGCTGGCAGTCGTGCATGCTTTCAAAGTATGGCATTGTTATCTCGATGGTGCCAAGGGACAAATCACGGTGGTCACAGACCACAACCCTCTCACGTACTTCCAGAAGCAACCGAACCTTTCACGCCGACAGGCACGGTGGAGCGAATGCTTTAGTCGCTTCATATTCACCTGGTAGTACAAACCATGACGGGCTAACGTGGCAGACGTGTTTTCGACTTAGGTCACAAACCGTGACCTAAGTCGAAACCCAACACACATGAGCCTCATGCTGAGCAATCATGAGATCAAAAACTGCCACTTTGCCGCCATTGTCGCGGAGACAACATGATACACAAACCCACTCTGCCCACCCCCACGACCATTGGTCAATGTGAACCCTTCCAAGAATCGCATTCAGATGGGCTACACTATGGACCCCCGGTTTGCTGAGCCGAAGAACATTGAACGCCATGGCCTCGTGGAGGCTGCCAGGTTGTACTAGCATGGCGAGCAGGTGGTGGTCTCCGATGTCAAAAACTTACGAAAATAGATCATGTTCGAGTTTCATAATCCTCCTTCCTCAAGCCACATCGGATCGAAAAAGGCAGTCCATGCACTGGCTTAGCACTACTGGTGGCCAGGGTGGAGCTGTGACATCAGGAAGTACTGCATGATGTGTCATCTCTGCCTTCGTAACAAGACTTCGAACAAGGCACCTGTAGAGCTCCTCCAGCCTCTACAGCTTCCTGACAACCAATGGGAGTCGGTGGCCACGGATTTCATCATGAGACTCCCGGAGACCAAGAAAGGCCACGATACCATCTTGGTCATCGTTGACAGGGCAACGGGAATGGCCCACTTCATGCCCACAACAACTCGCGTCACAACGGAAGAGACTACGTGGCTTTTCTATGACGACATCATCAAGTACTATGGCGTACCCATCAGCATCATCTCCAACTGTGATCCACGATTTGCCAGCCGATTTTTGCTTGCATTGTAGGAACGGTTTGGAAAGCGACAAAGCATGTCCTTGGCATTTCATCCTTAAACGGATGGACAGACTGAGCGCATGAACCGCACACTTGAGTAGATACTCTGCATGTACATCGACCCAATAATGGAGGACTGGGATGACTATTTGGCCCCAGCCAAATTTGCCGTGAACAATGCGGTCAAGAAACCGGCTGGTTTTACCCCATGCTTCCTCAACCACGGTCTGCATCCGGTGGTACCCGCTTCAATGGTGAAGTGCGGGGGCGGCGGTGATCAGGTGCCCTCCGTCCAGGCCTTTGTCGAGCGGATGGACGCCCTCTGGCGGGATGCCAAGGCCCATTTGTATGCGGCTCGACAGCGCCAGAAGGCCTATGCTGACCAGAGACTTCATGAGTTGACGTTCTCCACCGGAGATTGTGTGCTTTTAAGCACACACGAATTGTGGCTGAAAACGCCAGGTGCACGAAAGATGTTGCCGAAATGGCTGGGACTCTTGACAATTACACAAAAGGAGTCGTGGTTAATCGTCCCACTTTTATACACTATGTGACCTATGTATACTACTCCTCTAATCTCTTCATTTCCTAGGAATACACATTCGTGTATACACTTATTTAATCACCAATGTCTTTGTGAACAGATTCAATTTAATATTCAGAGGGGTTGTAGAATCTGTAACCGTGATTCCTAAACATTGTTATTGCAAAAGGTTCAAAACGAAATCCGTTGTTTTTTACTTGCCTAGTTCTGTCCTCCACATTTGTGAAGGATATTTCTGTTCGACATAGTTTTGTCAGAAAAGAGCACGTAGCGGATACACCGTTCTTATGAACTCCAATGGACATTCGGTGGCTTTAAATTTTGTTCGCTAGTCCCACTTCCAAAATTCGCTCGAAGTCGACTCCCCCCTCCCCCTGAGTGTATCTGGTGAATGTATCCGGGAGTGTACCGTGGAGATCCGGAGAAATGTACACTAATGTATTTTCTGATCTCGCAAGGCACTCCCCCCCCCCAAATTCACCGCGAGTGTATTGGGTTTGTGTATCGGGGAGTGTATCGTGAAGTAGCACAAACATGTACACAAGTGTATTTATACACTTTTGTATTAAAAACGCTCCCCACAAGATACACTGTCCAATACACCACTGCAATTTTCAAGTTCGGGAGGGGGGTACGCCCTCCCCCCCCCCCAAGTGAAAAGTGTATGTGTGAAGTGTATCGGTAAGTGTATCTGGAGGACGTCGCCACAAATACACTTATGGATCCCTTTTTATGTGTACGATTCTCGATCGAGGACATCGATCTTCGTAAAGCGACGACACCCGGAAAAGGGAGAACTTCGATCAAACCCACTCCTCTCCCAAAACACCCAGAGTGTATCGGGGGAGTGTATTGGGGAATGTATCGTATTTCGTCGCAAATGTACACACAAGTGTATTTATACACTTGTGTATTTATTTGGCGCCCCTTTATACACACTATCCAATACACTCCCCCAACACACATTTACTAGCGGGGAGGAGGGGACGACGAGCCCCTCCCCCCTCGAAAATGAAAAGTGTATCTATAGAGTGTATCGGAAAGTGTATCTGGTAGACAGCCGTAAAAATACACATGTGTATACAATGTGCAGTACACGAAACCGAACCAAAGCCGTCGATTGGAGTCAGTCAATGGGTTCTGGTAACCTAAGCATTAAACGCTATTCACACTTTGCGAACTAACTACACCACGTCTAGAGGTCTCCTCTCCCCCCCCCCCCGGACCGAGTGCATTGGGGTGTGTATCGGGGTATGTATGAGGAATCCGTTCGAAAATGTACACAAGTGAATTTGTACACTTGTGTATTGTTACGAACCCTCTCCCGATACACAACGTGATACACCATCCAGGTACATTTCGATTGCGGGGAGGGGGGGTGGTATGTATCCCCCCTCTCCAGAGTTAATATACCTTACTGATCTTTAATTTCGATTATAATTGTTTTTTATCCCTTCTTTTCGTCGAATTTGAATTCATCGTCTAAAGTTATAGTACCACATAATTAATTTGAAAATACCACATGACAGGGTTTTTGCCCTGTCATGGTCGAAATTGCGATATTGCAAATAAAAAAATCGCAATCACAGTGCACATCCTGCTCGCGCACTAGGTGTGCACGAGCAGGATGTGCGGATCGGGGACGTCGGAGCTGTTAGCTCAGTCTGACATGGCATTTCGAGTGCGAATGAGCGATTTCGCGTCAGCTGGACGACGCGAATGACTGACGGATGCGGGCATGAGCTCGTTCGTAGTCGAATTTAAGGAACACGAAAGTTTAGGTGCCACCTAAATAACTTTCTCAAGAAAAAAATTGAACGAAATGATAGATCATATGATTTGCATTTTCCCAGTAAACGAAATTAAAGAGCAGTAGGGTATTTCCTGGATAGATTCTCGCTAATAGACATCCAAGGCAAACATTTCTTCATTTGTGAAATTGTTCAGAATTCAAGCTGATCGTCGATCGTTCGAATCCGAAGGTATTTGGAGCGTGCGAACTAAGAACCAAAATGCAATCGACGTTTCCTAGTCGAACTGTGGTGACAAAATTTGTGCGCCCGAATGAGGATCCCCCTCCTCCAAACACTATGAGTGTATTGGGAGAGTGTATCGGGGAGTGTATCGTGAGTACTCGCCAGAATGTACACAAGTGAATTGAATTCACATGTGTATTCAGTCGCCCCCTCTCCTGATACACTTCCCAATACACCCTCGATATAAAATTTGGGTTAGCGAGGAGGGGGGGGAAGGTCGAGCGTCGACGGAGAAAATATTTGCAACGACTGTGTAGCATTCCGCGCGATTCCTACAGGAATAATGTCGATTGTGAAATGGTAGAAAAACGTACAAATATACGTCAGTGACGTTATTACAATCATAACATGAACTTAACTTAAAGCACACAATAGGTGCAAAGTTGAAAAGGCATGTGCTTTAGTGTTTCTGGACAATTGTTTTTAAAGAATCGATTTAAAACGAAATAAATTGCATCCATTTCTCAATCAATGTCCAAGACACTCATGTGTTCACGTACACGGAACAAATTGTAAACGTACTTGTAACCAGTAATTTCTAAGAATCATGAACAGGTTAGGTTATTTTCCTAGAAGTGTCCTCACCATATGTTCAAGTGCTGTACACACATTATGAAGTGTATGAATTTGAGGTGATTGGGCATAAATGCACAAAAGTTGGGAAGTGTGGCCTATCGGTTGGCTCTCCCACCAGCCATGCGCATCCATGATACCTTTCACGTGATTCTCCTCGCATCCAACACAGTAGAGGGGTCTGTCCAGCCACCCCCTCTTGCTGTCCTCGCCGTGGAAGGCCAGTGTGAGGTGCACCGCATCGTCCAACACTGTGAGATTAATTTGCATGCACGAGTGGTTAAGGAGTACCTCATCCACTGGGCCGGTTGAGGACCTGACCACAACACTTGGGAGCCAGAGTCGCAAGTGCCAACTGCGGTAATTGCGGAGTACTGGGAGGAACTGGCTGCCCATCAGAATAAGCTTGCCCTTGGGGGTACCACCCCGGCACAAGTCCCCTTGAGAGGATAACGACACTGCCCTTTGGGCTGATCCTTGGCTTACTCCCGATAGCCTGTCACGGGGACGCCTGGGTACCTGTCGCGGGGTCACTTCATGTAAAGGGGGAGGAAGCGTGGCCACTGTTTCTTCTTTGAAGGCTGAAAATATTTTGAATTCTGAAATGTGTCGAATTATGATGTTATCCTCTGCATGGACTGGCACTTTTATCATCAATGATAGATGATCGTGTACAAACTACCTCTTCACAAAAGAGAAAACCCAATTCAGGACGATTGTAGCTAAAGGGAGAGGAATGTAACACAACAAAATTTTAGAACAGAACCTAAAATTTTACAGTCACAAAAGACTGTTGCAATCATTACCTGATTGCAACAGTCCATGGACTCTGTTATGCGATTGAAAGCATGAGGTCACGTCAAGCTTGACGCAAACGCGTGAAGCAAATAGTGGAAATCGAATCCAAACAAACATCCTGACGGAAAAGACGGTCACAAAGTTTCCACCTTTCTTTCTAACGGAATATATAAATAACTATAAATAATAAACAAATCATAAGTTTATGAAGAAACATCGACGTAGATTCGAAAGGCGTGGCGAGCCATGACGACTTGGCAAGGAAAGGACCACTCCAACGAGGACGACGGTCACTCAGTTTTACAAAGCGAACTTTTCCGAGCTCGCCAAAGCCTTCCGACGCTAAGTTCAAGCATCTGCATTACAACATGCGCCACTGATCCAGCAAATCCAGGTGGGGCATGTCGACCCCCCTCGCGATTTTCGCTCCCACACGGAAATCGCAGTCGAGCAATGAGCTAATTTTTTTTACAGGCAAACCCCCTAGTTTGATTTAGAGGTCATTGCTCGATATCAATCGAGAGAAAACACCCATTTTCGGGATCCAGCAGAAAACGCTTGTTTTTTTAACTTGCAAATCCCGAAGGTTTTAGATGCAAAACTTAGTCAAACCCTATCTCGTATTGCATTCAAGGTTTTAGGAATTTATTTTTGCGCAGGCTCCTGCTAGGCCCACGGTAGCGAGGCCTAGTAGGTTCCCTTTCAATGCATGGGGAGTGTAGGACCCCCATGTAAACCACATGCAAACCCCCAATAAAACATGCACAAACCCCTTAAAACTGGGGTTTTTTAATTTGCAACGAAACTATCGACATCATGTCGACGCTACATTGCATGCAGTGTCGACATGCTACAATTCCTCGCTACTCAGGGGTAAAGTGTTAATGTTCCAAGGCCAGTCGGTAGGGGGATTTTATTCTTCTGAACGCCGAAGACGATCTTAATATTCTTCCAATCGCCAGGTAGGTCATACACACAATCGAATTTTGTGGGTAATCCCTGCGGGTACCCATGGCCATTTCATAAATTTGTCCGAGGTTGCGATGATCCTTCACAAACTGGCTGCCGGTATGCATCTGTAGCGGTACTAGTCGGATGTTGACCAACTAGGCCAAAACCCGCAGGTTTCACTACATCCCACTTCTCACCAATGGATGCATTAGAGCCACGTGCTGTTGCTGTGCTACACTCCTCCTAACCTAGAGGTAGAGTTGTCTGGGCTCCCTTCCTCTCCCCAGCGAAGGAAGAGTGGACCCCAACTCACCTTTCACACACGCAGTTCAATCCCTGGTAGTGATACCAATTGTAGCAGTACTAGTGGGATGTTGACCGGCTAGGCCAAAACCCGCGGGAGGCGAAAGCCTCTGACCTTTGCCTCACCCCACTTTCCCGCCCATGGAGGTATACGAGTCACGCGCTTGTGTTACGCTACATCATCCATACTGGCCATAAATTGTCGCCCTAATTCTAGTTTACCCATAGTAAGATAATTCCATTAGGAATTATTCTTACTATACTAGCCACAATCGAGCGCCCTATACCACCTTCCTTCAATGACCACGACTGCGACCATCGGGAAAAGGGATAGTGCCGGCGTGCAATGTTCACCTAGATAGCCCAGTGAACGCTTCAATAACTTCATCAAATATCTCTACGATGAATAATGATTCTAGTGTATAAGTCGCATGGAACGTGCTCTTCAAACCAATGGTTAATCATTATATCTTACAGATTATGTAGGACTAATCAATATTACATAGCATATAAAGATCTAACATACGTGATTTAATCAAATGTTTACTTAGATATCATAAAAGAATAAATAACTTCAAGAATAATGTAAAATAATGTATTTCTAACAATTTAAGTGCAAAGTAACAAAGGACGGAGCGACTAGATATACACCATGTCCAAATTTTAGGCTGACGTGCCCGCATGTGCTGATAAAGATACCGGATACCTAGACTCTCATTTTGTAATCGCGTACCTAGTTTCCGCCATAGTAAACATGGCATATCCAAGTCCGACGTATTTCACACGGCATACCATGTTATGTACTTTTATTAACCGCATACCCACACCAAATGTTTTTGAATATTTACGAATACACGAACGCGACCCCAGTGCTCATCGTCGATGATGTGTACGCGACGTTTTGTCGTATTCGCCCAAAAAGTCAGACCTGTCCGTTCGATTACTTGGAGTACAATCGATAGCGACAATGCCGCTGAGCGATGTGATTGGTTATTAGGTGGACAATTGACGGCCGCTCCATTGCAAGGTTCATCGGCCACTGCCACGCTCACGATGTTGTGCGACGTCCCTTTGTAACATGTGTGAAGCGACGGTAGTTGAACGTTGAGAACCATCCGGTTCGCATCTTTCACCTTTGAGTTCGAGAATATTGGAGGAACCAGCGCAATAGGGCGAGCCCTATCCACGAGTGACATCGAGTCGATGTCCATAGATCACACACTACCTCCGATGGACGGCTTGGGAGACATCCCATACACTCGACGCAGTCCATGGGGTGTGGACATACCCTATCCCTTCAAACTAATATGCGACGAGGCTGAAGGTGCCTGGCGCCAAGTGAAGGCTCAGTGGGACACCATGTACGACATGACACCACCCAGTCCCCACGCCATGTGTTGGATGATGGATATGCGAGCTCCAACTAGTCGCCCTTTGTACGCCAAGAGTGATTGGAAGCCGTGGGTGCACATGCATCACCTTACTATGTCGCGTATATAGCCCCGTGGTTTCTTTGTTCAAGATTGTTGATTTTTATTCTTGATGTACCCACTCTACACTGTGCGTTTTCCATTCATTCATGTTCTGTTTGTTTCACCATGCAGTCAGAAAAAAAACTACTGAAAACATCATGTACATCATAACACATGCCTAAAGGTGTTAAAGAAATAAGTCTAACATCGTATATGACACCCTATGGGTCTTGTGTTAATCAGTCATGTTTTTTATTGAATGTCCATTTTTTGTATTACATCTCCGAAACATGAGAAACACCATTAGAAAGACCCGCACTGCCTAATGAGCTCCCTTCACCAAGGTTCCACAAAGTGATGGTCCCCTGTTATTTGGCCCGCCCTCTCTACTTGGTGTCTTCTTCCTTCACAAGTTCTTGGGACCAAAATGATGCAAGCCCTTGTCAAGTCCCACTCCCTTGTCCTGCACACCATGGGCAGATGACATGGAGGACTGTTAGACAATGCATTACAACACATTGGAGTGTAAACCATGAGGAAAGAGAAGCACTTTATGTACCATTCAGACCCCCTCGTTCTCCTCATCGTCGTAGTAGTCCTCTGGGTCATCATCCAAGCCGCCTTGTGGCATGCCCTCCGTGGCTAGCCGCTGGTGGGTGTAGTTGAGGGACTCTCATCTGCACCTCATGTTGTCCTCTTCACTGATCCACCGGTAGGGTTCAGTTTCCTCTGGCTCAGATTCCTCATCCAGGATCAAGCGTTCTGGGTTGTAAAGTTTCTCCTCTCAGCTGTCATACGTTGGAAATTGTTCTGGTTCTTACTCGCAGTCGTCATCTTCCGAGATGTTGATTGTCTCCTACTACAGACCAGCAGCAGGTGTGTCTGCTTTGCTTGTACTGTCTGTGGGTCCTACTGATGATGTTGCTACTACAACTACTACTGTAGCCTCTACTGCATCAGTCTCTACCTGGGTGCCACTTGTGGGCCAGCGCCAGGCATATGCCTCCGCGCGCACCGCTGCTTCCGCTCTCTCCAACCGCTTCCGCAATGCTGCTTCTACTACTGTCGCTGCTGGTGCTACTACCACAAGGTTGGTGCACATGAACATGGCGTGGCCCCTCAGGCCACACCGTCGGCAGATGTTGTTTGCTTTACGATGTTCATTGCGGTCCAACCGCTTGCTCTGTGGCCTTTCACATCCACGTCGATGACCCGGCTGCGTCTAGATGACCCCCTCCAATGGATTCAGCGTGGCTGGGTCCACACCCGGCATCGTGTTGTTGTAGGCGCGCCGGAACGCCATGTTCGTTAGGCCGACGTCTCACAGTAGCTCTGGCGGCTGCCCCCCATCGAGTAGCACTGCGCAGGCATGGATGCAAGGCTGTCCAAACTCTTTCCATGTCCCGCAAGAGCACGACCGTTGGATGATGTCCACACGCAGAACACAGATAGATGCCCCGCGGATCGTCCTCCATGACGTCGTACCCATTGCACAACACAGATGTGTTCAGCAGCCGGGCTATCGGAGTTGGTACCAGGTCACCCTTGCATGCTCTGGCCTCTTTCCTAAGTTCAGCCATCATGTGCTGCAGCCACACAAAGATGGAGATGAAGCAATAGAAGGGGTACAATTTCCGTACTTCCAGGATGCGTGCATTGAGAGACTGAAAGGAATTTGACATCGTGTGTCCACAGCGTCCTACATGGCAGTAGACACGGGTCCAGTGCTCCAGCGGGATGCCGTCCACTCCTCCGCTAAACTGCATAGCGAGGGTACTGCCACCTCACAATTTCCTCGTACCGTTGAAACTCAGCGTAGGTTAATTCGTGGGCCAGATGTCAGCACCAAAGGCAGCGCGCTTGCTGTATCGTTGCCAGATGTTCTCTCAAAGGTGCCACGCATAGTAAGTGTGCGTGGCACCCGACAGCTTGCTGCCCACCGAGTTCATGAGCCTTTTCTCTCGATCGCTGAAGACTACAGTATCCTGCTCTGCTGCGGTTGGGTAGGCGATGGTGAAATAAAAGCGAAACCAGGTCTAGTGTTCCTCATTTTCTTTGGACACCAGTGCCCATGCCCTAGGCACAGTGTGGTTGTTGGCGTCCAAATACTACGCCAACAGCAACGTCTGTTTGTGGTCATTTTTCAAGAAAGTCCCGTCCATCATCTGAATGCAACGGGAGTACTCGAAACGGAGGACGGTTGCACCAGGGGCCACAAACGCCTGGTGAAAAATTCTCCCCTTTGTTGCCTCAGCAATAGCGTACGCGTTGAATTCCAGTCTCATGAGATGCAGGCAGGCAAAAACCACATGGCGTCAGGCTATTCTAGGACAAAACAAACCAAGGGGAAGAGTAGGGACAACTGGACAGTGCATACCTCCTGCGTATATGCCGGGAACAGGGACCATGACATGGTTCGAGACCCGAGCAGCTTCTCTTGTGCCGCTATCTTTGTGCGGTACAGGGTGCCCTGGTCCACGTCCTTGCCGGCCGCCTTCTTAACCACCGCCTCAAGACTAGTTGCATCCGCACAGGTGTTTTTCTGGAAGGTGGCAGCGATGTGCTGGGACACCCATTTCACAGTCTTTGCCGCATCTCCACGGCCGCTTCCAATACCAGGCACACAACGATGGCCGTCCTTCCACTCGGACACCTTCACCAACCCACTTTAGGTACACACGTGGACGCGCAAAGTCAAGGGGAAGTCATTGTCCTTGAACTTAGAACAACAGGCTGTGAACCTCGTTGGCTCACTTTGCAACCAACGCACGGCCATGCGGTTCTTGATGAGGAAGTCATTCACGGCCCGACGACACTCGGCCATGTCCTTGAACTGCATAACGTCCGGGAAGGCTCCATTGACCTTCATGCACTTTGGTGTTTTTTTTCCCAGCTCATCAGCGGATGACACTGCCGAAAAAAAATCAAAACAGGAAACATATTAAGTTAAGAGTGACGAGACAACCACCATGAACAGGTTGCAAAACAATTCCAGCAGGATGAGCTAGGAGAGGGTCGTTTACCCTGTAGTGGTTTGTCAACCGAGCAACCTAGCCACAGCTTAGGGGCGGCAGGCTTCTCTTGCAACGACAGGATGACGATGAATTCAATGTCCAATCTTGCATTAAAAAATGAGGCGATGGGCAAAGGAGGGGGAAGAGACACATGGCTCATCCAGATCAGGGCGTGCTAACGACGACGGAGGAGACCCAAGAGTGCGGTCATGAGATACCCCACGTCCTTGCCTACGGGACGCGGACCACTACAACTGTGCGTCCATAGTGTCTAAACATGGGTACAAAATAAGAAACGTGACTACTTGAAACAGGAGATACCCACTTGGGCGCTCACCTGGGTGTAGGACGTCTTCAGCCATACTCCTCAGCACAGTGCCGAGGCAGTGCACGGTGCCGGGACGACTAGGGTGGTACCGTGACGGGCAGTGCTAGGTCAAAGCTGTTGCCATCAACAGAAGGGAGGGGGGGGGACACAAGGATGTCAACTTCTGCACGGCATACGTTGCAGCTGAACCAAACAATGTCTGGCTGTCTGCGTGACGCACCGTTGTGTCCATCGTACATTCCGCATATGCCAAAAAGGACACGTATACGCCAGCTAGAGGCGCCGAAATCTTTTCAACGCAGTGCATGAGATGTGGGAGAAGTCGAGGTGGTGCATGTCTTGAATAACGAGGACCAATGTAGGACATGGCACTACCCTCATGGGATAACACTTCAAAAACATGTACCGATTCAATTATGCAAACTTTATAACATAATATACGTCTGTTAGCAAAGTACGACAACACTCTAACAACCTACTACGGAGTTACATTGATAAAGATGACATCACACTCTCTAGAAATGTCGACTATCTTTTTAATGTGTACGCACTTACAGAAAAATCAAAGGCTCCGGATCCATCGTCTTAAAAATGAAACTGCATGCCCGTATGTCGTTATTTTTTTAAGGGTCTGGGCATGCTGTGATCAGTCGAGGTATTCATGGGTGCGTCGTATCTATAATTACGTACGCCGTGCATGCCGTGTGAAATTTTCAACCCGCAGGGTACGCCAGCTTCATAGTGCACGTGATGCGGGTATCCAAGCTATTTGACCCAACGATAAACTAATGATTTTTTCTGGATAATTCACAAACGCCTTGTGTGATGGTGATTTTGAAGATAATTTTTATCTAAGCATGTTCTCTCTGTCACAAAGGTAAAGGGTGTAATTTTCATTTGGAATAAATAATTCATCTTCTATCGAAGTCTATGTATAGCACACAACCGGCGCCACGTGGATCGAGCGGGGGTCCCTAGCCTCTGGGCGGTTGGACGGGATGGCTTGAGGGTGAAAGACACCCAAACAACACGGTTTTGTCCTATTCTGCCAATGATTCCATCCAATACACTACATTTGTATTAGAGCACCCGGGTTCGCGTCTGACGTGCGAATCCCGATGACGGCTCACTCGTAGGGCGGGGAAGTGTAGTGTACGACCGGTGCCACGTGGATCGAGCGGGGGTCCCTGGCCTATGGGCGGTTGGACGGGATGGCTTCAGGGTCTGAGACCCTCGAGCATCGCGGTTTTGGCCTAGTCAAGAATGGATTCCGTCCAATCCATTACACCCTAGTTGGATGGTGTTATTACATTAATGTAATACTTCAAAAACATGTGAGTTGAAAGATGTGTTGACCAATGAAATGATTGTAAATATGACAATTATAAAGTACACAATAACAAACTACAAAACACGACGACATGAAACGTTTGTAATGACTCATCTAGAATTTTTTTTCAATTGGACCAACAAAAAATGCATTCATACATATTTTATAATTATAGAATTCGAAAGGCTTTTCATGCTAACTTAGCTCAACAATGAGTTGAAAATAATTTCCATATGGTATACATGGTGTGCTATGTTTATCAATGTTTATGGATCGCTTTCTTCGTATAGGCTGATTATATGTTCTCAACATGAAGATCTCATGAAGGTTTCAAAAATCACGGTTCTCGAAGAGATTCTTATGCCCTTATGGGATTATTTTTGTGAGTATTACATATCGGTAGAAGTCTATTGCCGTTGGCCGTCGTCGTAGCTATCATTGGAAGAATGTACCACTACGCTGTCAATTGTGGCTAGTATCATAAAGTTACTTCCAAAATGCATCTTTTATGGCCAAGTATGAAGCAGGGCAACAAATGACGGACGATATAGCTGACGACGCCGAGCCACAGCCAATTTGCAAAGGATCGTTATAATCATGGCCGAATGAAGGAAATGACCTCTCATAGTAGCGTCCGAGACATCATCACATAGTCCATGGATGGTGCAACCATTGCGTTGAACTGTGATTCTACTGAATGAACTGATCGAAGAACTTAATGCCACCAGTGCACAATTGCCTTTTTTGGGCCAAATAGTGTTACGTCCCTGACGTATACGAGTCCCTAAAAACCACGATTGGGTATTTTTGTTTTTACATTTGTGGTCCAACGTGCAACGACCGCAAGATCTTTACCACGATCAATCGAGGACATTTTGTACATCTTCCTCGACCCCCAGTGTTCTGTTCCAGAAGGTTCGGACAACTTCAACCACTTCCCAAAATGGTCCAAAGAAGTGTCACGAATTGTATCGATGTTTTCATACTATTTGGTCAACTTTTGGACATCACTAGACATTTACATAACCTCGCCTTGGCATTTTCAAACCCCGTCGACTTCTCGGTAGGGCTTCTTGAAGCACCCACTTACAACGCGGCCTCGCACGCATTGATTGGCTCGAGCATCAAGGATCCAACATGTGCCTCATTCTGATTCTCGTCATTGTGTAAATGTGCTCGACTTGTTTGACACTTGTCATCGAAGTACACTTACTGCTTCTTATAAGTTATCCATCGTCTAGTGCCCCAGACCTCATCCTTGTGAACCACCCACGTTTAGGAAAATACTTGGAATCCAAACACAGCAGCGTTAGAGGGACAGCCAAGGCATTAACTACTAAGTGAAAACCCCACACCAGTCTTTAGTGCATCTCCACTGTTGAGAAGATTACAAACCTTGTGACAACAACTGTGAACAAGCAAGCGAACCTGCCGGCAAGCACCAGTAATCTGCAAAGACTCCACCAATTGAGGATCGGTAGCACGCAAACGGCAATGCTCTACAGACATCCCAGGGACTAACACTGGCACAGTATCAAGTGTGCCAAAGGGGACTGAAACTGGCGAGATCAGGTGTGCCACAAGGGATTGATGGTGGCAGGGGATCCAGCTTGCCAGGGGGGACTAACATTTTCACGGGATCGGGTGTGCTGGAGGTAACTCATGAGGCTATTAGTTCCATAACTAAGATGGCCCGATTGGTAGCAGTCGGAGACAGGAGCACAAGTGAGAAGGCCCGGACAAACCCATGTATAGGACTAGACTCCCCATCCGTCGAGAAGCCACATAGGGTGGAACATGGTCGGTGGCCAGTGACCGAATGTTTGACATATTATGGTAGGTGAGAGCCTCGACGGAGAGAGTGTCTCAAGACTCGACAATGCAATGGCAAGCATGGTTCAAAAAGTGCTAGGCCTTTGACCGCAGGGAGATGCCAGGAAAGGCACGCATGCCATCCTAAGGTAAGACTTTGGATCTCTCCTGATCCTTGGTCTACCATATACAAGCAAGGGATCCCCAAACGCGAGCGATACGGAGATCGGAGGGATGGCCAAACCACACCTCGTATGGTGTGACATGTTTCAGAGAGGACCATGCAACAAGCGATTTTAGACCCATTTCATGTAAGAGAAGCCCTCAAATACAATGGACTACAGAATACTACACTCATATCGCATAGCGCGAACCACATCCTCCATGGTGTCGTTCCAATGCTCACACACACCAATCTGCTATGGTGCAGCAGGAATAGTCAGCTTGTAAAAACACCGTGCTCAGCAGAGTAGGAATCCACATCGCCTAGGGACTAGCCAACACAATCCGAGCAGAACATGTGAAGGGTGTGACAAGACTTACGCTCAACCATCACCAGCGACGAGCGGACCACAAGGGCGGCATCACTCTTGTGGCAAGTTTGTAGACCCATCCCATCCATGTGAAGTCATTTTTTGGGGTTAGGATATATTGACCCCAATTTGAAAGGGACTTTAATAGAAGGGGACCGAGAAGGTCCGAGTGGAGCATCTATAGCAGACACAATTCTAGGGAAGTGGAGTGAGGGTAAGAGCAGCGATGCATCTTTCCCTGGGCACAAAAAAGAAAAATCGGTCGTGTCAAGACAAAGGACAGGTTGAGTATGAATGAGCTTGGACACAATGTCATAGCTCACATGCCAAAGACAATGATTAAAAAAATGCTTGCGCTTAGGGGAGAGAATTCCAGTGACACACATGCATAAAACAGATAGAGGGAGAAGACGTAGAAGGAGCACATGATAGAGGTCATCGACAACAGAGACACGACGCACAATGGCACGTATATCAAGAGTTGTTATTGTGGCAGAGTCAGTGTTCTGCTTAATACTGAGATCCATAGTGGCCCATGCACAAATAGGGAAGAGGCTAAGCTCAAGCGTAGGAAAAAAAAGCACATCGGAAATTTACAAGGGGCTAGCCGGACCATCAAACCGCACAATCCAAACTCCTTACACAAGAGACGACTAACTAGACCTTGTGCATAAGGACAGAATCGACATAAGTAGACCAAGCACGACAAAGTCACTACGACAGGTTTTGTGATAGGTGGCACCTGAGTCAATGATTTAGGTGCCACTCTCCTCACGGCCATTTGTTGACACTGAACAACATTCCCGATAACACTTTGCATATGCTGGATGTGCACCAGAGGATTCGGGACAACGAAAAGCAACACGGATCTATAACTCGCCAAGCTGACGGTATTGTCAGGTCCATCCTCATCACAAACTAATTAGGCTTCCCCACAAGCATTATCATAAGGCATATACACAATAGGAGAGAGGTGGTGTCTAGGGACCACCCTGTTGTGACAATACACTCTCATCTCCCTATGTACAAAGCGTCAACAACTGATAAAGCTCCATGATCGTGCAATCTTGAGATTCTAGATCACCATTGTTGCCTATTGAAATGAAAGTGTCTACTAGAATTGTTGTCACGATGCGATCCTTCTGTGTGTCACCAGGGGATATCTGCTATGCGTGCATCACCTAAAGGCTACACGTGATTTGAGGCCAATCAAGGGACTGCTCACACATCGTGTAGCAGTGAGCTCCCCCACAGTTATAATAGTTGATAGGATGTCCACTACCACTGCTCGCCAGTTGTTGTTGCTTCTGTTGCTGTTGTTGTTGTTCCTTGCCACATATCTCTTGTCCCTTCTTCCTTTATGCAACCATTCCAATGTCCTGAGTCTGGTCACTCAAGGTAGAGGAGGAAGGGGGGGGGGAGGAATGGAGATGGGACTAGTGAATTGGGACAGAGGCATACGAATGGGGAATGCTCACAGCAGAACATGCCATAAAACAGTTATTTCGGGTCTATTGAGACCCACAGGTAGCAGGCCGGTGGCGGCTCTCTCATAGTCAGAGAAAAGCTGGACGCTTGGCTCCCAAGGGAACATGAGCGGAGCACACTTAAGCAACTTCTCAACACATGCCTCATGCAAAAAGAATTATCAGCTGTAATGGAGAGAGATTGGGTGCTATTACCTTATCTATACTCGATTCTCAAAATCACTCCAAAACAGGTGCAGCAACTTCTGTCAGTGCAGGGCGAACTTCTAGGCTATTCTTGTGGCTTCCTGAGCACATGGTCCGCTGTGTGCATTCTGGGACAAGGAAGAATTCCACACGGACATGTGCAGGTAAGAACTGAACTTGTTGAAATTTCAACCGTATTTTGCTTTTTCTGTCCAAAAATGACAATTTCCTCGGCTCACAGCAGGACGTCCAACAGTATCTGTTCCTCAGAGGAAAGTTTCAACTGCTTCACCGATGTCTGAGCTAGCTACAGAGGACATCGCAATTTTTCACTGCGATCCCCTCTAGCAATTCGGACATGATTTCAGGCATGAGAATGCTCCGTTCCAAGAAGACATTGGTTGCAGTATCTTACCAGTCACTCCTTTCCTGCGCTGCTACACCATTTGTTTCTGCACAGCCATATCCTGAAATCGCCAGTCAGTATGGATACATGCCACACAACTTCAACCACCAACCCTACAGAATTGGGGCATTGCATGCCAGGAAGTGCACACTATGCGCACGAAATCTCCGATGGTATTCACCTGCTCTACCTCGCAGCATCCCCACAGGTGAGACTTACCATCCACCTTCACTTACAACTTCGGGCTGGCATCCTGCCAGGTCCATTTGTCGGCTACGAAATTGTGGGCATTTCCAGTAGCCTGTCCGTCAGTGGAGACCACATGAGCTCCTCAGCATGCCCCGCCCCCTGCTGGCTGCAGGTCTGCCTGCTTTTCCTGCCTTGCTGCCTGCCTTTCCAGCGAGGAGCATACATTAATGCAGATTCCAACCTCCCAAGCCTTGGCTTCAGGGGCACAAGTCAAAGATCCCACCCGCACCGTAGACAGCAAACATGTTGAGCATCAACTGCTCGAAACCCAAGCCTTAGCTGACGACCAGTACCTGTCCTTGGACACTCCCAGTGACGGATCCACTCCTCGTTTCTCCTTCGTCCTCCTCGCCCTCGCAACACCACTGTAAACATGGCACCTCATCGCAAGCACACCACCGCATGCGACGCAGGCAACCCTCACGGGTCCTTGATGTCCACGAGCTCCAAGTTCTCAGCCAGTGTGCTCATCTCGGGTCGATAGCCAGGGTCATCGTGGATGCAGTGCTTGGCCAGGATAGCCATCTTGACGGCGCCAGCCTTGGAGTAGTCGTCCTTGAGGCGCGGGTCCACCAGCAGGTTGAGGTCAGGCTTGCGCTGGCTGAGGAACGGGCGGATCCACGTGGTGAGGCTCTCTGCACCGCTGTCGCCCATCGTGCGCTTGCCAGTCAGCAGCTCCAGCAGCATCACACCGAACGCATATGTGTCGCTCTTGCGCGTCAAGCGCCCTGCTCGTGGAGCACATGTGCCATGGTGTGCAGGGGTACAGGACAGACAGGGGGGGGGGATCAGAAGGAAAGCACCCACCAATGCACCTGCATCCCAACCGGTGATGTGGGGGGATACATCCACTGCATTAAAACATCTTGATCAACAGCAACAAAAAAATGTAGGATGGAGCAGGGGGGGGGGG